>JADPWL010002046.1:0-13759 GCA_019059595.1 Marasmia exigua | reverse complement strand
CAAAGAGGACGCATGTATACTACATGACATGCAGAAGTAAAGGTCAAGCCACTTGAAGCCAATACCTGTTACAAGCGAATTGGCTCAGTGTATTGCTTGACACACTAAGCCATTTCGCTACGATAAGAACTGGCTAGATCTTAACAACATGAGCTGGGAGTACCTCCACGCGGTGAAGGCGGTAACAGTGTGTACTGGCTAAAACTCCCGTTATTACATTACAATTTATATGCCCCACGATGCGGGTCATGTTAATATGCCTTCGGGCTTATGTTGTTTTTGGTATCTCTGAGGTAAATCAGTTTGGCGGCACGGTAGCCTACCCGGTAACGCAGGGGAGCAGCCGCCACACAACTTTTACGTGAATTTTCGGAACGGTTTTAGGTAATCATGGAGTCAGAAAAATCTGATGAGGTTACTTTACCTCCACAAAATCTTATTTATTCTGCTAGGCTTTCTGATTTTGAGCCTCATCCAGAGGATATTTTAATTCCAGGACCTAGTTCGAATGTGAGTGCTACTACTAAAGTGTTAACCAGATTTGACGTCTTCAAGTTATTTACAAAAAACTTTAAAGATTTGTCAAATTCTGAGCTTACAGACAAAATTTTTGATCATTTTGGAGATGGATTCCACATTTCAAAAACAAAAGAAGAATTTAAGCATATTCTTGTTAAATTTATAAGCAAAAGTAACAGCTTGTACAAATCCTGTAATTATACCATGAGTTATTTCGCCAAAAAATACAAAAAGTGGCTAAGCGAAGTAATGATTAGCGGAGAGTTGAAGGGAGGTAATCACCCCATATTTTTATCGCCAAAAACGAATAAATTTCTTAATTTGAGTGAACGGCAGCAATTGAGGTCGCGGCGAAGGCTTCAAATGCAATTAGAAGAAGAGCCTATACCAAAAAGAGTTAAGTCTTTCACACAATCGTTATCGAAGCAATTGAAGCCAGCAAAAGATTTCGAAAAGGTTATCCAGAAATGTTTGGAATCACCTAATACAGCATCAAATGTTTTAGAAAAAATAACACATTCTACTCGACCGTACACCCCGGAAGAAGCGTTATCTCTAATTATAGATAAAAAAATGAATATTGATACTTACAAGTTTTTATGTAAAGATCTTCAGGAGCGCGGTTTCCCCGCATTTCCCCCGTATTATAGAGTATTAGAGGCAAAAAGTATTTTTTTGCTATCCTACTAATATCACTATATCCGAGAGAGAAGCCTCAGTTCCAATCCAGGACTTAGTACAACATACTTCCGAAAGATTACTAAAAATTAGCGATGAAGTTGTAACACAGTACTGTGATCAAAAATCTGTAAACGAGCTGGATTGTGTTCTAGAAGGGAACTGGGGTTTCGACGGAAGTACTGGACAGTCTTTATATAAACAGGCCTTTTCTGATGCTGAAGGCGGTGAAGAAAATAGTCTCATAGCTACCACTTACCCTTTGTTGTTAAGAACTTTTAATAATGACATACTATGGAAGAACCCAGCCCCACAATCATATAGATACTGTAGACCAGTATGTGTGCAATATAGAAAAGAAACATCAGCTCTGATAATGAGCGAAAAATCAAAGAGAGAAGATAAAATAAAACAACTTTCACCAGTTATAATAAAAACCAGTAAAGGACACGAAATAAGAGTCTCCTGTGAATTGTATTTAGCTGCCATTGATGGCAAAGTATTAAATACTATTCTGAACACTCCATCCAAGATGCGTTGCCCATTTTGTGGCTTAACTGCGACGCAGTTCAATAACATTGATTTGGCTGTAGAGCAACCTGTCAATACCGATGCTTTGAAACATGGTTTGAGTCCACTTCATGCATGGATTCGTGTGCTGGAGTTCTTGTTGCACCTATCTTACAAAAAATGTGTACAAAAATGGAGGGTCCCCCAAAAATCCGAGGCAAAGACTTTAGTAGATGCTAGAAAAAAACAAATTCAGCTACAAGTGAGAGACAAATTAGGCTTATTGGTAGATGTAGTTCGGCCTAATTCCGGGACAACTAATGATGGAAACACTGCGCGAATCGCTTTGTTCGACAAAAATCGCAAAGTGTTCTCAGAAATTCTCGACCTCGAGCAGTGGCTGCTGGATGACTTACACATAATTTTGACGGTTATGTCTAGTGGGCTACCAATTGACCATGATAAATTTGGAGAATTGTGTAAACGTATTGCGTACAGATACATCGAAAGCTACGAATGGCATCCGTTGTCTGTCACTTTGCATAAAATATTAGTGCATGGGGCTGAAATAATTCGTTTAACATCTCTTCCTATTGGAATGCTCTCTGAGCAGGCATCCGAGTCAAGGAATAAATATTGGAGAAGCGATCGTGAGCATCACTGTCGAAAAATGGATAGGGTGAAAACGATGACCGATTTATTCCATAGGGCCTTGGAGTCATCTGATCCAGTAATCTCGGATGCACAGTTGCTTCAACGTAAACAAAAACAATATAAGATCCCTTTGCCTGTAGCCGCCATTTCGTTGTTAAAACCTGCACCAAACCCAGACTCGCTGCAAGTGATTACCACCACTAATGAAGATCATTATTTTGATGAAGAAGAATGTGTGGTTCTTCGCAACGAAGAAGATACATCGTGAAGAATGATTTGCGGAACTTCCGAAGTATAGTTTTTTGTCAATATAGCTATACTTTCCCAATCTTCCTTACTAGTAAATATGAAGTGTACCTGTTTCTGCCTGTTTGTTTGTCCGTCTTTCACAGTAAAACTTTACTTTTAACTAAATTGACGTGATTTTTAAATAGAGATAGTTGAAGAAATGGAACGAGGCATAGGCTACTTTGTGGCAAACCAACTTCCACGCTAGCGGTGCTGCGTGTGACCGCTGGTACTTTATAAAACTAGGGGCTTGTAACTAACTGTACAGTCGGCGTTAGGACGAGAAAAAATCAAAAATGTGTAAGTCAAAAATATATTGAAAAATGAAATTGGGGGTTGACTAGTTGGAACGTTCTGTCCCAACAAACCATTACTTTTTATTTTTGTCTCTGCATGCATGCTTGTTAAGGCATGTTTTTAATGTGGTTCTCACAGTAAGGTTGTTTGAGTTACAATTATCCAAGCCACAGCAGAAACGAAGATGTATCACCTGCGAAATCAAAATTGATTGAAAGCGGACGCAGTCGCAGGCGATGACTAGTTTATTATAATTAGTGGTCGCACTTTTCCCGTTCTGAAGTTCAGAAAGAGTTTCAAAATCAAATAAAATTTTCAGGCCATACAATCCGGATACAAATTTGACAACCCTAGATAAAATGGTATATATGAAATAACTTCTAAGTCCCATGGAATTGGGGTGTGATTCTTTTTTTGTACGTAGCGAAATTAAAGACCGATATTTCAATTCAATTAACTTTTCCCAATACGGCGGGAAAATTGAGATAAAAAATAAAAACAAAAAATCGAAAATGTCGTTTTTGTCTGAAAGTATAAAAGTATCGGGATCCAGTTTTACTTAAAAATGTGCAGCATAAGAAGTTCCATTGATAGTATTAACATTGTGTTTGTCTATCATGCTTCGTTTAAGAGTGATTTATTATTTTCGTTTTATCCGGGTCGAAAAAGTTAGATATTCCAAATTTATTTTCTCCAAAACTAAACTTGCAAAAAAAATGGGGATTTTTTTTGCAAGTTTAGTTTTGGAGAAAATAAATTTGGGGATGGGGATTTTTTTTGTATTTCGATTATGTGTATTTAAGTAGGGCTCATGGCATTCGTTTATAGTTGCTGTTTTTGGTTTTCATTGCGGTTAGGTGGAATATTGATCGGAATATTTTCAATGGTATGTAGGTAGGGGAATGTGTATGTGTATGAAAAATGGGTAGGTGTTTACAAAGTATTAAGTATGTTTCAATACATCTCCATAGTATTCTTTATACCTAAGTATGTATTGAAGAGACTACCTATACCTACTTAGTAACAGCTACCCCTTTTTTTCATCAGTTAGCATTATAAGTATTATGAAGTTCATTAAAAGATGCCAACTGATTTAGATATTTTTTTCTTAGATATTGTTTTCATAACTCAACCAACCTCCTCCTTTTTTGAAGTGGGTATAAACAATAACTAAGAAGGAAAAAAAAATTTCCCATACACCATGAAAATTACATCTTCTTATACCTACTACCTATCTAATATACTTTCAGCTGCAAGCCTTGGTGCTTTTAGTTGCTTGTTGTTATGCACACACAAATACACAGAAAGTGGAGAATCAAATTACACAATGGATTAACAATTTGGAATTTGTCTACATGAGCCATTTTTTAGAAAGCATAAAAACAGGTACGTTAACCATTCTGCCTCTTTAATTACGACCGCTAACAAATTTGTTTCATACTACAGTAGTGAAGTATAAAATGTTACGCCCTATGTAACTATTTTACTTACATTATGTACACCCAATTTAATACGATGACTAACTAAATACTTAGTTACCTATATAATTATTAGAAAACTAACTATGTGTTTATAACACTTTTAGATAAATAAATAAATATTTCACAACATCACATACAATGATCTGACTCCGAGATAGGTAGCTCAAGCACCTGTGTTACGGATATCAGAATCAACAGTGGGATTACAATTATATACATATAATACTTTTCTTTTGTAAATACATACTTATAATACATAGATAACACCCAGACCAATACAAACAGATATGTTTGCACTGTGCGGGGATCGAACCCGCAACTCATGCACCAGAGGCAGCGTTCACTACCACTGTTCCAAACGGGTCGATAGGATTAATGTTTGAAAATCCTTGGTTTGGACGTTTGGATAACCCAATGTGTGGCTTTTCGTAATGAGTGAAGGTAATTAAAAGCCTATTCCTTCGTTCCTTAAGAGCCAGTCGCATCTGTTATGTCTCATGTGTTGCAGATGTCCATGGACTCAGGTAATCACTTACCATCAGGTGAGCCGTCTGCTCGTTTGTCTGTCATAATGTGAAAAAAAAATGTCTATCAGTATCATTATCGTTGTTATAGATTCAGAAAAATATACATCTTTGGGGATAACGGTCACATCCATATACTTAGTTGTATGCCTATTATTCATCTATGGAGCTTATACAGTAAGTGGTAAATCAATATTTAATAGGTGACACCACTTTTTGTTGCATATAACCCCGCAATAGCGAAGCCAATTGATTTAGATGCTACTAAACCGGACTTTTTTTAACAATTGGGGACCGTCGGATACTAGGCAAACATGATACTATTTATTGAATAATTGTGCACTACTTTGTGGTCTGTTTTTGAACTCGAAACTTTGGTTATAGTCAAAAGGCGGCCACTCAAGATTAAACATTCCCGAAACGGTTTAGAAGCTAAAAAATAAATCAATTGGCGTCGTTCGTAGGGGTACCCTTCGTCGTAAGTGTAAGAAATCCTACTTATATTATTTATTTTTCAGTGTAACAACACGCTGATGATTACATACTTGCTTCTGGAGTTAGTCCGGCTTGTCTTATTATCTATATTAATAGCGAATATCCTTTTACTGTTGAAACAAAACACCATGGATATTGGTCTTCTTATCGGAGCTAGTGTGGCAGGGGGCTTCTTTTTGTGTAAGTGAGATTAAAAGTAAAACAGTATTACAACTATAGCGTAAACATTTGTTTGGATTATTCTTGTAGGTAGTAGATTTGTTGTTTTATGTCATAGGTGGCAGACTAGCAGACCGATCACCTGATATTATTATAATAATAAAATAAATATTTCACAACATCACGTAGGTACCTACATATATTGTACCTACATTGACCTGACTGTGAGATAGGCAGCTCAAGCATCCTGTGTTACGGATATCAGAACCAACATACATATATATCGATATTTTATACTTTTCCTGTGTAAACACATACTTATAATATATAGAAAACACTCTGTTTTACCAGTACGATTCCCGGGCAATGAGTACAAGCTGATTAAAAACATTTCCTTTCAGTTACTAAGGAAAAGAGTTTTCTACCAGGGCCCAAAGTTTCTTTCCACCCTGTATAAAGCTAAACAATATTGTCTTAATTTTTCAGTGGCTATGTTCTACTTATGGGTATGTGCAGTAAATTTACCTATACTGGTAAACGAGATGCAGCTGGATGAGCATGCGGCTACGATCGACAAGCTTCAAAAGCTGCTCGAGTCCAGCAACAAGCGGACGTTCGCGGACAGAACAGAGCAGGCGCCACTGCCTGCTCACGCGGGCACCTCGCGCAACTTGTTTGTTGTCTCGAGGAGCCGCGCTATCTACTCTCACAGACCACTTTCCTAGCTTGGAAACAGTATTATTTAAAATGTAAAAGCTATCTCTAAAAAGATAAATTAAAAAATTGCTTAACTTATGTAAGAGTTATGTGGACATTGTGTTTTTATTCTTAACTCCAATACATATGTAAGATTATTTATTTTGTAATATGACAAAATTACTATTTTTTAAACATAAAGATTAAATTGATGATATCACCTACTCCACAATTATGCATAAATTTCTACTTGATAATAAAGTCCATGATTACGCTCACTTTTGAACCGAAAGTTCACATATGTAGACCCGACACCTCCAGCGGTAATGGTGGCCGTTGCCTCTGTGTGATCTGACTCTCTCGCTACAATACCCTGGAATAAAAAATTAATGCTAATGTAGTTCAGGTACTATTTATTTTCTCAAATATAGATAATTTAGCAACACAATTATTTAAAAAAATACACACTCAGGAAAACACCGTGTGTTTTTCAAACAAACGTGCTTATTAGGTACCTACTTCACCATTGCATATACTCAAGTAAAACACTTTATTGAAATATTTTTTACAAAACATTTCTTGTAAATGCTTATATTTTAATCAAGCAAGCATGTTCATTAATCAGAAGTAAGGAAACTTGGGAAGTTTCCTTAGTTTAACCATGGACTAATATATAAAATTACTAATTAGTCCACAATTGTATGCGGGCGGCACAGGTCCGATCTGTGTGGAGAACATTGATTTGATTGGGGGAGGCCTCTGTCCAGCGGTGGACGTCTATTGGCTGAAACGATGATGATGATGAACATATAATTAGTCCATGGTTTAACTTAGTTTATCCACTTTCAAGTCTATAATACATATAGAACATTTTACGTGATTTTATGGGACGAGAAAGTGGATTTACTTACTATTAAACATCTTCAAAATATGAAGAAGGTAAGTACCTACTTTGAAAATTTGTAAAGTTCAATCTTGTGTAGGTACTGACAGCCACACATCAGGTTACCACATTTTGTAAAATTTCCTCAATTGATATTGAACAAAACTTGTTTGACATAAAGATGAGAATCGGTTAAAGAAATTTGACAGATATGTGTGGCTGTCCGTACATGGGTATTGTATATTTTGTTTTTAACAATTCGAAAAAATACCTATGAAATATAGTTACCTAGAATTTGTTGATGTATGAAGTATGACTACTACTTACTACTATTTAAAAAATATTTTATGCTGAGTTATAGATTAAAATGACGTAGCCTTTATTATTTTAAAACATCTTACCTTGATAATTTGCTGCCCAGGTTCAGCATAGAAATACTCTTTAACTCTTTTACTTAATGGAAATGCGACGTACTCTATCTTTTGCAGCCATATCTGGTGCACATTATGGCGAGTTTCTCCTACAACGAGATCGTAACCATAGCAGGTTGAAATAAAGCTAAGAGCCAGAAAGCCCGAAAATAGTACAGATCTCATTGCTATAGAATAAGTATCCCTTGTTTGGTAATGTGAGTGATAACTACTGGCACTGATAAATATATAAACTAGAGATGTTGCGCCATTACATTAAACTTGTACAGTCACAGTCTAAAATCTAAGAAGTCAAAACATAATAATAAAAGAAAAAATATTTAAAGCGATTTCTTATAAAGCAGTTTTAATTAAGGTGACGGGTAGGGCACACTAGCGACGCCAAGCGATTTTAATTTATAACTACTAAACCGGATCTATTTTAAACAATTTCGGGGTTACAACCTCTCGGCAAACACTTATACTATTTTTTACATAACCATGCATAAATGCGGACCCAACATTTTTACGTGAAAAATTGATTCACGCTAAAAGTGGCCGCTTTTGGCGTGAATCAACTTATCGCGTACGCGTTGGACCCAAAATTTGCGCATGGTTTTTTAGTAAATATCATAAGTGTTTGCCGAGAGGTTGTAACCCCGAAATTGTTTAAAATAGATCTTGTTTAGTAGCTAAAAATTAAAATCGATTGGCGTCGCTAGTATACCCTACCCGTCACCTTAAATGTTATCTACAGCCCTCATCAAATATTTGACTGATCTTTTTTTCTAATAATAATAATAATAAAAAATAAAATCTAATACATTGACCTGATTCCGTCCTAAGTAGCTTAAGGTGAAGGGTATACCCCACTAGCGACGCCAATTGATTTTAATTGTTAGCTACTAAACCAGATCTATTTTGAACAACTTGGGCTTCAGTCTCTCGGTAAACACCTATACTTTTTACTTAATTTGCCCTGGTTTTGCACTCGAATTTTGTTTTACCGCACGGGTAGGGCACACTAGCGACGCCAATTGATTTTAATTGTTAGCTACCAAAACAGATCTATTTTAAATGATTTCAGGGCTTCAGTCTCTTGGCAACTATTTATTTAATAACCATGCCCAAATAGACCCAACGCACATTGTTTTATGAAGACTATTTTTCGGACACGACGTTTTTATCAAAGAAACTGTTACTTTTTATCATTTAAGTGTTTGATTAGCAATCCCCATTTATTTAGCCTGCTTAGTTTTTGAGATATACATTTTTGAAAATCGTATTTTTTTTTGTATGATAATATTAAAAACAAAAAATACTCCTAAAGTAAGCATGATAGGCATTAACAATGTTAATGGCATCATTGGAGCTTATTATGTTGCATATTTTAGAGAAGAAATTAATCTCGAAATTTGAATACTTTGAGAAATAAACGACTTTTTCGTTTTTTAGTTATTATTTTTTATCTCGATTATCTCGCCGTATTGGGAAAAGTTACTTGAACTAAAATATTGTCTTTTATTTCTTCTACACAATAAAAAAAAATCATACCCCAAATCCATGGGACTTAAAAACCGCAGCCATTTACAATTTCATCCGTATATTATGACGACAGGGTTGTCACGTTCTTAGATAATAATTTATATCCGGGTCATATTTAATTTCACCAAAAAAGTAGCATTTTAAATATATAATATTATCAGTCAATAGTTTAATTATCTGATGTAGTACATACACTCAAAGAGACGCATGTATACTACATGACATGCAGAAGTAAAGGTCAAGCCACTTGAAGCCAATACCTGTTACAAGCGAATTGGCTCAGTGTATTGCTTGACACACTAAGCCATTTCGCTACGATAAGAACTGGCTAGATCTTAACAACATGAGCTGGGAGTACCTCCACGCGGTGAAGGCGGTAACAGTGTGTACTGGCTAAAACTCCCGTTATTACATTACAATTTATATGCCCCACGATGCGGGTCATGTTAATATGCCTTCGGGCTTATGTTGTTTTTGGTATCTCTGAGGTAAATCAGTTTGGCGGCACGGTAGCCTACCCGGTAACGCAGGGGAGCAGCCGCCACACAACTTTTACGTGAATTTTCGGAACGGTTTTAGGTAATCATGGAGTCAGAAAAATCTGATGAGGTTACTTTACCTCCACAAAATCTTATTTATTCTGCTAGGCTTTCTGATTTTGAGCCTCATCCAGAGGATATTTTAATTCCAGGACCTAGTTCGAATGTGAGTGCTACTACTAAAGTGTTAACCAGATTTGACGTCTTCAAGTTATTTACAAAAAACTTTAAAGATTTGTCAAATTCTGAGCTTACAGACAAAATTTTTGATCATTTTGGAGATGGATTCCACATTTCAAAAACAAAAGAAGAATTTAAGCATATTCTTGTTAAATTTATAAGCAAAAGTAACAGCTTGTACAAATCCTGTAATTATACCATGAGTTATTTCGCCAAAAAATACAAAAAGTGGCTAAGCGAAGTAATGATTAGCGGAGAGTTGAAGGGAGGTAATCACCCCATATTTTTATCGCCAAAAACGAATAAATTTCTTAATTTGAGTGAACGGCAGCAATTGAGGTCGCGGCGAAGGCTTCAAATGCAATTAGAAGAAGAGCCTATACCAAAAAGAGTTAAGTCTTTCACACAATCGTTATCGAAGCAATTGAAGCCAGCAAAAGATTTCGAAAAGGTTATCCAGAAATGTTTGGAATCACCTAATACAGCATCAAATGTTTTAGAAAAAATAACACATTCTACTCGACCGTACACCCCGGAAGAAGCGTTATCTCTAATTATAGATAAAAAAATGAATATTGATACTTACAAGTTTTTATGTAAAGATCTTCAGGAGCGCGGTTTCCCCGCATTTCCCCCGTATTATAGAGTATTAGAGGCAAAAAGTCTTTTTTTGCTATCCTACTAATATCACTATATCCGAGAGAGAAGCCTCAGTTCCAATCCAGGACTTAGTACAACATACTTCCGAAAGATTACTAAAAATTAGCGATGAAGTTGTAACACAGTACTGTGATCAAAAATCTGTAAACGAGCTGGATTGTGTTCTAGAAGGGAACTGGGGTTTCGACGGAAGTACTGGACAGTCTTTATATAAACAGGCCTTTTCTGATGCTGAAGGCGGTGAAGAAAATAGTCTCATAGCTACCACTTACCCTTTGTTGTTAAGAACTTTTAATAATGACATACTATGGAAGAACCCAGCCCCACAATCATATAGATACTGTAGACCAGTATGTGTGCAATATAGAAAAGAAACATCAGCTCTGATAATGAGCGAAAAATCAAAGAGAGAAGATAAAATAAAACAACTTTCACCAGTTATAATAAAAACCAGTAAAGGACACAAAATAAGAGTCTCCTGTGAATTGTATTTAGCTGCCATTGATGGCAAAGTATTAAATACTATTCTGAACACTCCATCCAAGATGCGTTGCCCATTTTGTGGCTTAACTGCGACGCAGTTCAATAACATTGATTTGGCTGTAGAGCAACCTGTCAATACCGATGCTTTGAAACATGGTTTGAGTCCACTTCATGCATGGATTCGTGTGCTGGAGTTCTTGTTGCACCTATCTTACAAAAAATGTGTACAAAAATGGAGGGTCCCCCAAAAATCCGAGGCAAAGACTTTAGTAGATGCTAGAAAAAAACAAATTCAGCTACAAGTGAGAGACAAATTAGGCTTATTGGTAGATGTAGTTCGGCCTAATTCCGGGACAACTAATGATGGAAACACTGCGCGAATCGCTTTGTTCGACAAAAATCGCAAAGTGTTCTCAGAAATTCTCGACCTCGAGCAGTGGCTGCTGGATGACTTACACATAATTTTGACGGTTATGTCTAGTGGGCTACCAATTGACCATGATAAATTTGGAGAATTGTGTAAACGTATTGCGTACAGATACATCGAAAGCTACGAATGGCATCCGTTGTCTGTCACTTTGCATAAAATATTAGTGCATGGGGCTGAAATAATTCGTTTAACATCTCTTCCTATTGGAATGCTCTCTGAGCAGGCATCCGAGTCAAGGAATAAATATTGGAGAAGCGATCGTGAGCATCACTGTCGAAAAATGGATAGGGTGAAAACGATGACCGATTTATTCCATAGGGCCTTGGAGTCATCTGATCCAGTAATCTCGGATGCACAGTTGCTTCAACGTAAACAAAAACAATATAAGATCCCTTTGCCTGTAGCCGCCATTTCGTTGTTAAAACCTGCACCAAACCCAGACTCGCTGCAAGTGATTACCACCACTAATGAAGATCATTATTTTGATGAAGAAGAATGTGTGGTTCTTCGCAACGAAGAAGATACATCGTGAAGAATGATTTGCGGAACTTCCGAAGTATAGTTTTTTGTCAATATAGCTATACTTTCCCAATCTTCCTTACTAGTAAATATGAAGTGTACCTGTTTCTGCCTGTTTGTTTGTCCGTCTTTCACAGTAAAACTTTACTTTTAACTAAATTGACGTGATTTTTAAATAGAGATAGTTGAAGAAATGGAACGAGGCATAGGCTACTTTGTGGCAAACCAACTTCCACGCTAGCGGTGCTGCGTGTGACCGCTGGTACTTTATAAAACTAGGGGCTTGTAACTAACTGTACAGTCGGCGTTAGGACGAGAAAAAATCAAAAATGTGTAAGTCAAAAATATATTGAAAAATGAAATTGGGGGTTGACTAGTTGGAACGTTCTGTCCCAACAAACCATTACTTTTTATTTTTGTCTCTGCATGCATGCTTGTTAAGGCATGTTTTTAATGTGGTTCTCACAGTAAGGTTGTTTGAGTTACAATTATCCAAGCCACAGCAGAAACGAAGATGTATCACCTGCGAAATCAAAATTGATTGAAAGCGGACGCAGTCGCAGGCGATGACTAGTTTATTATAACTAGTGGTCGCACTTTTCCCGTTCTGAAGTTCAGAAAGAGTTTCAAAATCAAATAAAATTTTCAGGCCATACAATCCGGATACAAATTTGACAACCCTAGATAAAATGGTATATATGAAATAACTTCTAAGTCCCATGGAATTGGGGTGTGATTCTTTTTTTGTACGTAGCGAAATTAAAGACCGATATTTCAATTCAATTAACTTTTCCCAATACGGCGGGAAAATTGAGATAAAAAATAAAAACAAAAAATCGAAAATGTCGTTTTTGTCTGAAAGTATAAAAGTATCGGGATCCAGTTTTACTTAAAAATGTGCAGCATAAGAAGTTCCATTGATAGTATTAACATTGTGTTTGTCTATCATGCTTCGTTTAAGAGTGATTTATTATTTTCGTTTTATCCGGGTCGAAAAAGTTAGATATTCCAAATTTATTTTCTCCAAAACTAAACTTGCAAAAAAAATGGGGATTTTTTTTGCAAGTTTAGTTTTGGAGAAAATAAATTTGGGGATGGGGATTTTTTTTTGTATTTCGATTATGTGTATTTAAGTAGGGCTCATGGCATTCGTTTATAGTTGCTGTTTTTGGTTTTCATTGCGGTTAGGTGGAATATTGATCGGAATATTTTCAATGGTATGTAGGTAGGGGAATGTGTATGTGTATGAAAAATGGGTAGGTGTTTACAAAGTATTAAGTATGTTTCAATACATCTCCATAGTATTCTTTATACCTAAGTATGTATTGAAGAGACTACCTATACCTACTTAGTAACAGCTACCCCTTTTTTTCATCAGTTAGCATTATAAGTATTATGAAGTTCATTAAAAGATGCCAACTGATTTAGATATTTTTTTCTTAGATATTGTTTTCATAACTCAACCAACCTCCTCCTTTTTTGAAGTGGGTATAAACAATAACTAAGAAGGAAAAAAAAATTTCCCATACACCATGAAAATTACATCTTCTTATACCTACTACCTATCTAATATACTTTCAGCTGCAAGCCTTGGTGCTTTTAGTTGCTTGTTGTTATGCACACACAAATACACAGAAAGTGGAGAATCAAATTACACAATGGATTAACAATTTGGAATTTGTCTACATGAGCCATTTTTTAGAAAGCATAAAAACAGGTACGTTAACCATTCTGCCTCTTTAATTACGACCGCTAACAAATTTGTTTCATACTACAGTAGTGAAGTATTCAAAATGTTACGCCCTATGT
>JADPWL010002045.1:0-16835 GCA_019059595.1 Marasmia exigua | reverse complement strand
TAGAGGGAAAAAGGATCTTAGTAGCCTAGCGTTTAATTGTTTCGTCATTATATTTGTTTTTGTGTTTAAAACAATGCTAAAAAGTATCTAACTGCCTTAGTATTTTATCATTTTCATAATTTGAATTGGGGGTTCAACGCACGAGCACACTTAAAGTACAGCCGCCACTAATAGAGCTATTTTGGTTGCAATAATGGGTACTAGCTCTAGTACCCATTATTGCAACCAATCAGCTGCTTGTATTGCTAATACCTAGTATAAGGTTACAATGAGTGAATGAGATTAAGTGAACTTCAAACACGAACACAATTACAAACAAGATGTTGGAAATAAGACAGAAAAGAAACAATTAATAAGTAGGTCACCTGTTGCACGATAAACAAAATCAAGTGATCAATATGATCCAACCTCAGCATGTTAATGTTTAGTTTAATACTACTTGCTATGTACGCTATTATTGGCAGATATTCAACTATCGATAGTGCAATACTAGTTTTTTATGATTTTATACAACAGTTCAATCGATATTATCAACAGTATTGCGATATAATACCATCAACACCATTGCTTCTAATCAATAGTATTGGTAATTTGTACAATCGATACTATCGATATTACTATTTTCAAAGATTAACAATCGATAGTTGGGCAACACTTAACGACAACTGACATGTCATAACATGTGACGCATGAAGAATGACGTTACGTTCCGGTTCACTCATTCACTCAGATTAACATTAATACATAAACATTATTTATGTGACTGTGTCAGGGAAAAGGGACCACTTAAGCGGTATGGAGTTATTGAAATCTTCTAAAACTATACTCGAAACTGGAATTCAAGACCAAAAAAACTACGACAGATATGTGTGTCAAATCTATCAATATCATTTATGTCATTGTCAAATCAAGTTTTCAGGTTTTTTCAACCTTTTTATTATATGCTTAGTGATAGAATTCTCTCAAAAAATAGAAACTTAATTACATCTTCATCTTCACCATCACTAAGATTAATAACTCCATTTTTTACCGGCTTGACACTTCCATTGCTCATCAAATTTTGTAGGCGTTTAGTCAATACATAGATTCGATTTTTCGTAAGGGAAGCCGACGGAAATCGGGTTATATGGAGCCCTATTCTTGGGCTCCTGACATTTATTTTATTACGACATATATCACTAAAACATAGTTTTTTTGTATGGTTTTCGGGTGATATCCGCCATATTCTCAAAATATCACAAGCACGAGAATTGGGCTCTTGGGCTCCAGGCAACTACACATCATTTATATCATTGGTTTTCAACCTTATCTCATATGTACAAAGTTTAAAATCTGTCGGCTCTGTATGGTTAACTGTCTGGTTATACAGTCTCAACTCGTTAGCCAGTTGTGAACAGAACATCAATCAGTGCAGTTGCGTTCTAGGAACAATGCTAACTTATACGGTGTTCTTATTTTTGGGGTAAGTAAGTATATTTTCACAATTAACTGTTGCACAGCTACACATCAAAAATACAAAACTGTACGTGTGGCTGTCTGTACACAGCCACACGTCAGAGTGCTACAACGAAACCGTTGTGTATCGATCGAGAATACCTGTCGCATCCTAACAAAATAGCTGAAATAAAACGTGTGAAAGGGACACACACAGACACTGACGTGTCACTGACTTATAGCACCCCGTCGTTTTGCGTCGGGGGTTAAAAATATACCTAGCTAATATAAATGCATCCAAACAAGAGCTGTAATATGTAGACTGTATGACTTGGTATGAGGATAATAAACCATTGTAAAAAAGTTGGCGATTAAAAAGAGTAGGTAACTGGCGAGTTTCTTGCCGGATCTTCTCGACCAGAAACAACTTTCCGAGCCGGTGGTAGAATCGCATTATGTTTATTTACTTTTTTTAGAATGTTTTATGTATCAAAATATATATGTATTAACATGTAAATTATTACATAAGTACTTATAAATAGTTTTAAATCATTCAAATGTATGACGATTTGTAAGTGCTGTGTACAAGCCTATGCAAATAAAGAATTATATTTGATTTTGATTTTGCATCCAAACAAGAGCTGTAATAAAACGCGTGAAAGGGACACCACACACACACAGACACGTCAAACTTATAACACCCCCGTCGTTTTGGGGGTTAAAAATATACCTACCTAGCTAATGTAAATGCATCCAAACAAGAGCTGTAATAAAACGCGTGAAAGGGACACACACAGACAAACACACACACACAGACACGTCAAACTTATAACACCCCGTCGTTTTGCGTCGGGGGTTAAAAATATACCTAGCTAATGTAAATGCATCCAAACAAGAGCTGTAATAAAACGCGTGAAAGGGACACACACAGACAAACACACACACACACACACACACACACACACAGCACGTCAAACTTATAACACCCCGTCGTTTTGCGTCGGGGTTTAAAAATATACCTAGCTAATGTAAATGCATCCAAACAAGAGCTGTAATAAAACGCGTGAAAGGGACACACACACACACAGACACGTCAAACTTATAACACCCCGTCGTTTTGGGGGTTAAAAATATACCTACCTAGCTAATGTAAATGCATCCAAACAAGAGCTGTAATAAAACGCGTGAAAGGGACACACACAGACAAACACACACACACACAGACACGTCAAACTTATAACACCCCGTCGTTTTGCGTCGGGGGTTAAAATATACCTAGCTAATGTAAATGCATCCAGAACAAGAGCTGTAATAAAACGCGTGAAAGGGACACACACAGACAAACACACACACACACACACACACACACACACACACACACACAGACACACACAGACACGTCAAACTTATAACACCCCGTCGTTTTGCGTCGGGGGTTAAAAATATACCTAGCTAATGTAAATGCATCCAAACAAGAGCTGTAATAAAACGCGTGAAAGGGACACACACAGACAAACACACACACATACACACACACACACACACACAGACACGTCAAACTTATAACACCCCCGTCGTTTTGCGTCGGGGTTTAAAAATATACCTAGCTAATGTAAATGCATCCAAACAAGAGCTGTAATAAAACGCGTGAAAGGGACACACACACACACACACACACACACACACACACAGACACGTCAAACTTATAACACCCCGTCGTTTTGCGTCGGGGGTTAAAAATATACCTAGCTAATGTAAATGCATCCAAACAAGAGCTGTAATAAAACGCGTGAAAGGGACACACACAGACAAACACACACACACACACACACACACACACACACACACACACACACACACAGACACGTCAAACTTATAACACCCCGTCGTTTTGCGTCGGGGGTTAAAAATATACCTAGCTAATATAAATGCATCCAAACAAAAGCATGTGAAAGGGGGACAAAGCTTCGGCTGTAAATTCCTTTCGTTGTAGGATCTTTGAATAAGTGTGTGTGTGTGATCTTTGAGTAAGCCGCGTGAGTGAGGTTACCGGAGGCCCAATGGGGGCGAAGGGGAAAAGGTTGGCAGCGCACTTATGATTCCACTGGTGTTGCGGGTGTCCATGGGCGGCGGAATTGCTTACCATCAGGTGATCCGTCTGCTCGTCTGCCATCTCTCATATAAAAAAAAGAAAAGTACTAAAATTTGTCAAAGGATTGTCCTAAAAAAAATTCTGACCGGCACTTGAACCAAAAAAGAGGATGTTTTTAGTCCAAGTGCAAGTGCCCAAGAAAGCTGTGGATTTGTCTGGGTGTTTTCTATGTATTTATTATAAGTAGGTATGTAATAAACATATATTGATCAAAAGAAGAAAAACTTAAGAAAATTAAGACAATAACTGAATCCTAAAGCTAAGCTAAAGTAAGTAAAAAGGAAAGTTGAAACAAATTAGGTCTCGATGGTAGTGTCCTCAAAATGCTGGCAGCTCATAAGACTAATATTACACATAAGAATAATAAATAAATATTTCACAACATCACATACATTGATCTGACTCCGAGATAGGTAGCTCAAGCACCTGTGTTACGGAGATTAATTCCACTGTTGAATCAACAGTGGAATTAATTTCAAATATATACATATTATATTTTTCTTTTGTAAATATATACTTATAATACATAGAAACACCCAGACCACTACAAACAGACATGTTCATGCACACAAATGTTTGTACGAGGATCGAACCCGCAACCCTTGGACCAAAGGCAGCGTTCACTACCAACGTTCCAAACGGCTCGTCTATAATGAATTAGTGTCTAATTTAATGATGTCTATATTTTTACTCGCATATTACCAATTAAACTACTTTACACAGCTTATTAAAGTCCAGCAGGTTATTGATATAACCTGACAACCTTGAAGGAGCGTGGCCATATTGTTAATTATAACATATCCATAAATATCCATGTCAAGCCAGACTAATCGAAAAACAGCGCAGGCGTTGTGCTATTAATTCCGAACTTTATCAATAGGTGGCACTGAGTGTCGTTTACATAGCGAAAGTTTTATCTGATTACCCATTTTTTGGCCTCAATCGCACCTGATGGAAAGCGACGATGATACCCGTCTCCCTAGAGGGCGCCGTGAGCCCCTGGCTGCACATAGAACCTTCACTGTAACGCTCCTGAGCGGGCGCGATCTAGAGCCCAATTCTCGGGTTCGTGATATTTTGAAAACATGGCGGATATCACCGGAAAACCATACAAAAAAACTATGTTTTTGTGATATTATGTCGTATGAAAATAAATTTCACGAGCACGTGAATTGGGTTCCTGATCATTCTCCTCATCTTAGCGTGTGATTCCCAGTTGCGTCCAATGCTGTCGCTTCGAAGCCCGGACCATGATATAGGATTAGGGAGTGTGACATTTCATGATAGGTGAGAAATATAACTGGTTTATATAATAATTTAAGGCGAAGGGTACTAGCGACACCATTCGTTTTTAATTGTAAGCTACTAAACCGGATCTATTTTAAATAATTTCGGAGTTACAACCTCTCTGCAAACACTTATACTATTTATTAAATAACCATGGTTTCGGCGGGTAGAGCTAAAATAAGCCGCATGGGCTGACGCAATTCAAAGGTTTTAAATTAGTGTCTAGTGGTTTTTAGTGTTCAAATTTGGTGTTTATTTGTGCAGTGAAGTGCCGCAAAGTGAACCTAATAATTAAGAATCGTTGGATTATATCGTTTTTAACACCGATATTGTGTGTCGAGTGAGTTGTCTCGTGACAACTTGCTTTTAGAGTGATATACGCTGAATCCGTAGGTCGATAAAACGTAAAACACCGGCGTTTTATTGAGTGACTGTGACTTTGAATGACTTCGACTGTTGACTACTTATTCTCAATAAGTTACTTGACATTGGCGAATTATCATCGGGTAGAGCCATCATAAAAAAAAAATAACCATGCACAAATGTTGGGTCCGTTTTTGTACGAGAAAAATTGATTACCGCCAAAAGCGGATACTTTTAGCATGAATCAATTTTTCGCGTACAAATGTTGGGTCCGCATTTGATGGTTATTTAATAAATAGTATAAGTGTTTGCCTAGAGGTTGTAACCCCGAAATTGTTTAAAATAGATCCGGTTCAGTAGCTAAAAATTAAAATCGATTGGCATCGCTAGTGTGCCCTACCCGTCACCTTAACAGCGGCGGAGCGTGGGTTTAGGGGTTGCACACACTGAATCCGGCACCGACAGCAACGGTACTACTATCCTGTCTTGCAGAGCGGTGGTGGACACGCAGTGGTGACGCGTGACGGTAGTACAGGTAACTTCCAGTTCAATCACTTCCAGCAGCTCTCTTCAGCTAGCAGAATTTAGCAGCAGTACTTAAAAAGTATGGGGTATATCACTGCACAGTACAAATAAAATATTAAGGTGACGGGTAGGGCACACTAGCGACGCCAGTTGATTTTAATTTTTAAACGGTTTTATTTAGCTCACCCCGTTTGTTTTATTATTATTTATTCTTGGGTCAAATTTAGTAATTCAAATTTCACCCTCTTCCTGTCTACCGATTAATCTGAAATTTTGTATACACTTTGGATTTCGATGACAATACAATTACGTTTATTCATTAACATTATAAATTCAAGATGGCCGCCGCTACAAAATGGTGGATTATTTATGTTTTATTAATCCCATCAATATGGGTATCAAATGAAAGGGCTCAACAAGCAGAATACAATATACTATAAAAAATGAAATCCAAGATGGCGGCCGCTACAAAATGGCGGATAACGTAGGTTTTATCAATCCCATCAATATGGGTATCAAATGAAAGTGATCAACCAGTAGAATACAATGTACTATATAAAATTAAAATCCAAGATGGCGGCCTCAACAAAATGGCGGGTAACTTAGGTTTTATCAATCCCATCAACATGGGTATCAAATGAAAGGTCTCAACAAGTAGAATACAATTTACTATGCAAAATTGAAATCTAAGATGGCCGCCGCTACCAAATAGCTAATAACATTTTTTTATCAATCCCACCAATATGGGTATCAACAACAGTTAAGGACATCAGAGGGGGGGTTTGAGGGTATGTTAATAATTTATGTTTTATTTGCAAGCTTGTCCCTAACCACGTCTTCGCCCCGGCGGATCGCCATTTTGAGTTTGTACTCGGTTATTTTTTCGATGATAGCCTTCGATGCCATGGATATTAGGCACGCTGTGGCGTCGTTAGTGGCGTTATCTGTATAATATACACAAGTTCTTGTGTGTCTGGAGATGGCTACCACCGCTTGTGGAACACTTTGCAGGAGATGGGACTGTTTGGCAGTTGTTCTGACTATCGCAACGTTCTCGAACGTCTGTCCCTGGGCTTCGTGGATTGTCAGAGTGCGCGATCCTTCGTCTGATCCGTACCCCTGGCTGATTAAGAGAGATTTAGAGAACAATAATAATTAATACTATAGAGATTACAAATTGACTTATGTCACATTTAAAAATTCTTCAATAGAGTAAGGACTTTTTTCCAGTAAGAAAGCCTTCAGTTTTTAAACGGTTTTATTTAGCTCGACCCGTACGGTATTTATTTATTTGGGTCAAAATTAGAAATTGAAATTTGAGTACCTTTCCTATTGTCAGATTGATCTTAAATTTGGTACACACCTTTAGTTCCGATGACAATATAATATAGTAATATCAATAACGTTGTAAATCTAAGATGGCCGATGGTACAAAATGGCGGATTTCATATTTTTCCACAACCCCCTCAATATGGGTATCAAATGAAAGGGCTACACTATTACTACTAGTAGAATACTGTGGATATGACAAAAATTAAAATCCAAGATGGAAGTGGATACAAAATGGCATATTAGGTGAGGGCATGAGTAGTCGTGTCCAGAACAGTTATGTCCAAGATTGTGTGACGTTAAAATTACAGATCAAGTCTCTGGAAGGGCTATGTATTGAGGAATTAGATTGTAATAAATTATCAGGTAAAAAACCATGTACCTAATAATGATGCACTAAAGGTAGGCATTTCCGTTAAATACTAAAAACTATAAAATAAAAAATTGGTAAAAAAACTTTTAAGTTACACGGTTTTATCTTATGTGCACTGAAAACTAGAAAATAATAATAACAATTAGGTATTTTAAACTTCTAGTTCAGAAATATTCTAATACCAAGCAGAATAGCTTTTAGGCCTATTAGACTAAAATAAAAACGTGGGGCCCCTCTGAAATCCTACCTATGGCAAAGCATATCTTTATACTTTGGTAGATCATGAGCTCGGCGTTCGCTGGTGAAGCCACCACGGCTGGTTATTGATTGTCAAAATTTCCAGTTATGATTATAGTAAGTCGATGCAATCCACACTTAGTATAGAAGAAAGTATTACAGCAATAGTTAATGGGCCCCACGTTTTTATTTTAGTCTAATAGGCCTAAAAGCTATTCTGCTTGGTATTAGAATATTTCTGAACTAGAAGTTTAAAATACCTAATTGTTATTATTATTTTCTAGTTTTCAGTGCACATAAGATAAAACCGTTTAACTTAAAAGTTTTTTTACCGATTTTTTTTAGCTACTAAACCGGATCTATTTCAAACAATGTCGGGGTTACAATCTCTCGGCCGTGTGGTCCCCGGCAGAGTAAAATAGTGTCCCTCACTCTTACCGAGGTGTCGTAAAAGGCGACTAAGGTAAAGCTGCTGGCATGATCATCAGCACCCAGAGAAGGAAAACTCTGCATTTATATCAAAACTCTCGCCAACCCGTCTGCCAAGCGTGGTGAGTATGGCAATTACCCCTCATGTGATTGAGGGAGGCCCGTGCCCCAGCAGTGGGGACTTAAATGGGCTGACGATGACGATGAGGGCGACAAATGAGCAAGCGGGTCACCTGATGGAAAGTAATCAACGCCGCCCATGAACATCCCCGAAATCAGAAACGTCGTTACCTAAGTTGTAAATAATAATGGTTTAACTGGGATTTTGCAGTATTTTGGCGGGCGTGTGCTCAGGCCTGACTGATTTGAAGTTCCCACCTGATTTCGAGTTTGGAGCCTCCACGTCATCCTACCAGGTAGAAGGGGCTTGGAATGTCAGCGGTAAGTGGAAAGGATTTCAATTAAGCGGCTGTCATCTTACCTTTGGAAACATTAACCAAGGGATCCAGGCTAACTGGATCATACATAAATAGATAACTTACACAAGTAACACTATACGACCGGTTTAGCTTAGTGGTTTGTGCGCCGGTTGAGACGCAAGGGTCGCGGGTTCGATTCCCGCAACAATAATATATGTTCTTTGATGAAACATATCCCTTAAAAAAAACAAAACTTGTCAAAAAATCAAAGTCACTCAGTTGTTCTACCGTGAAAAGTTGTGAGATCTTTGTCGGTTATTAAGGTGACGGGTGGGGCACGCTAGCGACGCCAATCGATTTTAATTTTAAGCTACTAAATCGGATCTATTTTAACCCTTAATTCGACTATGTGCACTATACTTCCCATTGAACGAAAAAAAAAATATTGTCAAATTTAGACCTTATGTCTAATAAATTATGTGTGTAATTTCAACCTTAAATATTCACCTACGCTGTCGAAAATCGGCAACGCTCTTACATCAACGGGACGCGAGCAGTCGCCGGCAAGATGTCAGGAAGGAGGGACGCGCTGCGCGGGCTCTCGGTAAGTTTCATTTTATTCATTGTTTTACCATTTATTTCCTTGTATTATTATTGAGAACTAAAGATGACATACCGTGAATGCTATGTCTCATGTTTTGATTGTCTAACTACGTTTTGTTTAGTTTTTAGGACGCCTACAACTTGTATGTCCAGTATACTTCCCGTTGTCGAATAATTAGTAAATAAACTATTTTATACTATGTCCAGTATTCTTCCCCTTGTCAAAATAGCAGTAAATTGAATACAAATTCATGTGTCCAGTATTCTTACCCTTGCCGATTTGTTACAAAACAATGTTTTTGTTTATATTGATGAAATTTTAGGGGCCTGTACGTAATTTTTTTATCATTGCGATTTTTTATGTATTTATTTTAGAGCTTCAAGTCTAGAGGACAACGCTTAGTAGCATTGGTGCCGCCTGAAAATGCTCCCTCTGATATAGATAGTAGTTCTGAACCTGAAAATGAAGAAGAAATTGTTAGTCATGGAATTGAAGAAGAATTGTCCTCCTCACCCTGTCCTTCGATCGATTCATGCATACAGCGCATGAATATATTAGACAGCTCCGAAAATGAATCCAATTTTACGAATGATGCACAGAATACTCGTAATTCAATCGACAGTGACGAAACTTACTGTGAAGATGACCCGTTCATGGAGATAATAAACGAAAATCCTCCAACAGAGATAGTGAGTTAAATAATTACTTAATAAACTATAATAATAAATAAATGACAGGCCGGTTGGCGCCTTTGCTAGTTAACCTGCCTCATGCGCCAAAGGTCGTGGGTTCGATGCCCACCCTGGACAAACATTCGTGTGATGAACACTTGTGTTTGTTCAGTATCTGGGTGTAATATTTGTATTTAAGTATACACCGTTATTTATATATCGTTTTAATCCCGGCAACCTCATAATAAGTATCGTTATTAAAGCCCATTTACCATGTTAGATTAACAATATATCCGGCAATAATGCATGGAAGAGTTAAATTTTTTTTTAGTCTTATATTGTTGATCTAACATGCTAAATGGGCTTTATTAACGATGCTTATTATGAGGTTTTCGGGATTAAAACGATATAAAAATAACGGTGTATATTTGTAATTCCTCTGTTGTCTGATGTCTGTAATACAAGTGCTTAAGCTACTTAGTACGGAATCAGTTCAATATATGAGATGTTGTATGAATTTATTACTATTATTTATTTTATTAACAAACACACACACTTGCACGCACTCTCACACCCACAAACATACACTAATACACACATTCAACATGCGCGCGTGCTCGCGCCTTCACATACACACACTCACACTCCTAAATTTTTTTTTGTTTGTTTTAGGACAATCCTAGCGTCAGTGGATGTGAGAAAAGCCCTGTGTTAGAAGCTGAAGACATCCCGAACCATGAACGGCCTCCGTTGACTCCCATTATGAACAACGTACTACCACCCACTGGTGAAATTAATTATCACGCTTTACCAAGTATGGCTTCATTACTGTCGGTTCCGTCCCCAGATGTCTCATCTATTGCGAGACCTTCAACATCAAGAACAACAAGGCGCAAAAGGAACATACCAATACGACCTGTACCAAATGTTCAGGCTAAAAAAAGCAAAAATACATTAATTGTGAGCTACAAATGGAAGAAAGGTCAATTCAGGCATAAGGCTGACATTCCATCAGACGTTTTTGTTTTCGAATTACCGAATATTGACTCTCCATTGGAATTTTTTTATCGCTTTTTCTCCCCAGATATACTAAGTGATATTGTTGACAACACGAACTTATACTCGACCCAAAGAACTGGTAAATGCATGCAATTCACCATAGACGAATTGAAAGACTTTCTCATGATTCTTTTAATAATGGGTATAGTTAATATGCCTTCTTATTTGGATTATTGGTCTGCAGAATTCAGATATAGTCAAGTGGCTGAAGTCATGCCTTTGAAACGATTTGAACAGATTCGACGTAATATTCACTTCGTGGACAACGCCAATTCAGACGAGGATAGATATTGCAAGATACGGCCGTTCATTGAGAAGATAAGGAGAAATTGTCTTGCAACGGAAGAAGAAATGAAGTTTAGCATCGATGAGATGACAATACCATATAAGGGAACTAAAGCAGGAAATCGGAGACAGTATAACCCAATGAAACCTAATAAATGGGGGTTCAAGAACATTGTACGTGCTGGTGCATCGGGAATAGTCTACGATTTTTTATTGTACTGCGGCGACGACACTTTCCGCTTTATTGATTTTAGCGAGGAGGAAAAGCAGATGACTCTAGGTGCTAAATTGGTGCTAGCCCTTTGCAAGACAATCCAAACCCCAGGTTGTGCTGTCTATTTTGACAATTACTTTACGACCCTTAATTTGATTTGGTATCTCCGTGAGCGCTTGGGGATTTTCAGTCTAGGAACTTTACGACAAAACAGATTGAAAGGTTGCTGCAAGGGACTGTTAAGCGACAAAGAACTGAAAAAAAGAGGAAGAGGTTCTTTTAGCCAAATTGTAGACAACGATAAAAAGATTGCTATTGTCAAATGGTTTGACAATAAAGTTGTGACTTTGGCCTGTTCTTATGCAGATGCTTACCCTGTTCAAAATATTAAGAGATGGAGCAAAGAACAGAAAAAGAAGATTGATGTGTCGTGTCCGCAGTTAGTGAGACATTATAATTCACATATGGGAGGCGTCGATCTATGCGACATGTTAATAGCTTTGTACAGATCGACCTTCAAAAGCCGGCGATGGTATATGAATATATTTGGCCAGATGCTTGATATATCAGTCAATAATGCTTGGCTGCTATATAGGAGAAGTTGCAAAATCAAGAGCCTAAAAAACCTCAGCCTAAAAAAATTTAGGCAGAGATTGGCAGTGGAGTTGCGGCAAAAGGAGAGATCTTTGGCGACAGAACCACCTAGCCCTGTACTAAAAAAAGCTATGATTCAAAACCCGAGTGCACCGAGGCCTCCAGATTCTGTTCGCTACGACGGTTTCCAACACTGGCCCTCATATACCTCATATGGACGGTGTAAATTATGTAAGGATAACAAAACGAACATAATTTGTACTAAGTGCGCGCAGAGGTTGTGCTTAGTGTCCAAAAGAAATTGTTTTTATCATTTCCACAACAAGTAACTACTTGTAAAATATATTTTTTAATTCTTTATAAATTACTTTTATAATTTAATTTTTCATAATAGCAATGACTTTAAACTATAAGTCTGATATTTTTACTAATGGTAAATGTTTTTATATGGAGATTTTATAGAAAACGTTACATGATAATGTTCAATTATTGTTAAGTGGAAGTGTTTTAGGTACTTGATTAAAAGTTCCTTTATAATTTTCTAAAATAATAAATATTTTCCTACGGAATCCTTTGTTTATTTTATTCTTTAATTTCGACAGTGGGATGTATGCTGCACATAGTTTAAGTGCATCACTTTCTAATAAACTTGATAATGTCCAGTATAATGCACATAGGTTTTCAGGCTTACTGAAATATATAGATTTTTTCAGGTATTTTTTCTACGGTCTTCTATAAGCTTACACCAAAACCCAGTAACGATTTTCAAAAAAATATTAAAAAAAAATCTCGTCGAATTAAGGGTTAAACAATTTCGGGGCTACAACCTCTCGGCAAACATTTATATTATTTATTAAATAACCATGCACAATGATTCGTTTTTGTACGCGAAAAATTGATTCACGCCAAAAGTGGCCGCTTTTGGCGTGAATCAATTTGCCGAGAGGTTGTTATCCCGAAATTGTTTAAAATAGATCCGGTTTAGTAGCTAAAACTTAAAATCGACTGGCGTCCCTAGTGTGCCCTACCCGTCACCTTTATTGAATATTTGACTCGGCCATTGCAAACACAGCCGATGGCTATACATACTTCTCACCTTCCGTCTAACTCAGAATGGACAACATTTCAAATTCTTAACATGTCCATGGGTCAGTTTCAAAAAAAATGTACATTTTTTAAGATTTTTTGTCCCAAGTAGATTATTTTTATTCTAAACCAGCTATTAAAAATATATTCCTGATTCATTTCAATAAATCACATACTTATATTGCGACTAACACCATTTTCTACTCAGGCTGATATAATGTTTTTTATAATTAAATAAGTTATTATCACTAAATGGATCCCGGTATAAAAGAAACGTGTCCCACTTAAAGGTAACACCAAACTTTACAGATCACAAATATACGGTCGAATTTATTTGAAAAATAAAATCACCAACTTATTAAATATGAACTAAAGTATAATTAAAAAAATAAAATTCTTAATATTATGTATATTTTTATTAATAATAATGTATATAAGTTTGTCCCATAATATTTTCATTTTTGTTATTCTAATTTGTAACGTAATTTTAAACATTAATTTGTTAGAAATGACAATTTAAATAGTGGCAGCTCTAGAAGCTAACGTAGAACGTGTAGGTGGCGCCACAAGTTCGTCGGCCTTTTATTTCGTGACAGAGCAGTGAGGTGATAACATCGTCGCGGTGAAATTAGACAATTATTTAGCATTATTCCTAATACGCTACTGACGTAGGTAAGTGATTTGATAATTGGTTTTATGTGTTATATTCATCTTTTGATACACATCAATAGGATGTACTGAACTTAGATTTAAAAAAAGGATAATAAGTCCATTAAATAATTTAAGGTCATCATGAACACGAGGTATCAATTCATTTTTGTAACATTTTGTTATGTATTTTTTGTGTTACGTAACAAAAATGAACTATAAGGCTGTATTCATATATAAGTGTCAGTACGCTGTGTATTAAGTTATACAAATCTGTTGAGTTGTCTCAATCAATATTGAACCTCACATGTGACATTAGGATAAGCGTCGATTGAAGAAATTGTCAGATTTGCACTTGTATAACTTGATGTGTGGCTGTAAACACTGTACGAAAAAAATATAGTTATTAGGATAGGTTCCGGTGAATACCTCCCCCTTTTTTAAAAGTCTGTTAAAAATATTAAATCCATTTTTTTTTCTTTGTGATTTCAGATATAAAGATGCTTTTATCTAATAGTGAACGACAAAGACTGTATAGAGTAAGGTTGGAAACACAAAATCCTGAAAAATATGAGGAAATAAGGCTAAAACATGTTGAAAGAATTATAAAATAATTATGTACGTGTGTAACAAATATCCAAAAACCAAAGAAGATAAGACGCAGGACTTGGTGGAAACTTAAAGAAAACAGTAAAATGAACAAAACAGATACCTAACAACAAAGAAAATGAAACACAAAATATAGAAAAACGTCGCATTATGAAAAATATCCATAGAAAAATATATAAACATATTTACGGTAAATTTCAAAAGAAACAAATACCAAGAGGAAAAAATCAAAAAAGACAAGAATTCATACATTGATCAAATTAATTTGTTAATTTAAGTCCTTTTTCTCTTTGTTTCTGCCTAAGATACAGGAAATTCCTAGTTTAGGCAGTAAACTTAAAATTGTTCCCTAAGTTTAAGTAGATTATAAGTCTTTTATGTTCTAAAGATTTTTCAAAAAAAAATATATTTTTTTTATTATTTTATTACTGAGAAAAAAAAAGTATATAGATGCAAAATATTAGCGGAATGTCAGCAAGAAAAGTTATAGAAAAAGAAAATTTTCGTTTTTCTTTACAGACGGACCTTTTGGATAAGATGTTAGAGACGCTATATAAGAAGTGTGCGACAAACATTGAAAAAAAAATTTACTAAGAAAAATTTTGGATGGCTCCTTGGTCAAAAGTTACAAATTAAATAATTATTGCCGAAGCGTGGCTTTCCCACTAGCAAAATCCTACTGTTTGAATCCACTGTGAATACGACTTTACCATTCCATTTTGTTATATTTTTTTGTTACCGATCCTATTATTATTATTTGTTTCATTTTCGTTACGGGACATTTTTTTTGAAACTGACCCCCATATTGTTTTTTTATATGAAAGTAGACATAAAATGAACAGACCCATATTTTTTCTTTTTTCAAAATTTGTCCATTTTCATGCATAAAATAATTATTGAAATTCTTTTTATTCTAAATAGACGTAAGCGCCAAATGACGTCATCGGACGGCTGAATACAGCGATATTCCTTTGCTTATCATTGTTTTAATAAAAAAAAGGTACTACTGTCAAAGGTAAATAATACTAGTGTCAACATTGTCAACGTCATTCATACATTCAACGTTGACAAGTTGTCTTTTTTTTTGACAGTTACATGTCATGAGTTTGGCATTACGTAAATTTAAAACTATAATGTGCTAAGCAAAGAAATATTTTACATTCTGCCGTCCGATGACGTCATCTTACGTTTTTTAGTTTTTAATTTTTTTCTCAGTAAATAAGCAATATAAAAAATTAATAAATATATATTCGAGCAGCGGAAAAGTAAACAAAGAATTAGTATTTTTTGTTTCAGAGCTTAGCAATTTGAAATGTTGTCCATTAAAAAGTGCAGGAGCCCAATTTTCGGGACATGATTTTTCGTCATAATACGATATCACTAAAACATTTTTTTTTGTATGGGTTTCAAGCGACATCAACCATGTTTTTACATGTCGAAAATCTTGAGAATTGGGCTCAAGGTATAGGTTGGGTACGCTACGAATTCCTTGAGTGTAAGTGCTAGCCCCTTAGGCATTAGATATTATATAATGCGCGCCATATATCTTCAGACGTTTGTATTTGTTACCAGATAAGAGTGAAAGCATCTGGGACCGCTATATCCACAGGCGACCTGACGCGATAGCAGACCGTACCACTGGTGACGTGGCCTGCAACTCCTACCACCTCTGGAGACGGGATGTGGAGATTGCAGAGGAATTAGGTCTTAACTTCTACAGGTAATAATTACAATATCCTCCAACCGATTGCGGTTCATCATCATCATACTCATTCAGCCAATAAGTAAATAACACACTTAAAAATTTCATCCCGCGTTCAGGCGGGACTCGAACCCGGTGTGGGTTCCACAATCCGGGTGGATGTTCTACCGATTAGACCACTGAACGCGTTACTAAGCCGACGAAATTTGTAAGTGCTTGATTCGACATTAGCTGCCGATAGTCTCAACAATATTGTAGGTATATGCCACTGGATATTGTAAATATACCTACAATATTAATGCGACTATCGGCAGCTAATGTCGAATCAAGCACTTACAAATTTCGTCGGCTTAGTAACGCGTTCAGTGGTCTAATTGGTAGAACATTCACCTGAATTGTGGAAGGTGTGGCTTCGAGTCCCGCCTGAACGCAGGATGAAATTTTTAAGTGTGTTATTTACTTAAGAATAAATTGCAAAAGATTGCTATAAAAAATAACAACCATTTCAGCCAATAGACGTCCACTGCTGGACATAGGCCTCCCCCAATTTTCTCTACACAGATCGGTCCTGTGCCGCCCGCATCCAATGGATTCCCGCGATCTTCACTAGATCGTCGGTCCACCATTGATCGCGGTTACGACGGTCAATCTCAACAAATATATTATAGTGCTCAAGTTCGAGCGCAAACACACTCTCTATTCCCTTAACCTCATAATCCAAAGGGGCACTAGTGTCACACGACTGCAGTGGGATCAGGCGGCTCTACCTTCCCCATGTAACGCCCAGGTGCAATCATTAATCTGGCGGCCCTTTG
>JADPWL010002043.1:0-10285 GCA_019059595.1 Marasmia exigua | reverse complement strand
TTTAGTAAAATAAGTACATACTTTAAATAATATTAATCGTTGATCGTTTGTGATATTCTTTAATTGTTACATTTTGAAGACTAAAATGAATAACTGTGATTTGTTGATAAAGCTTCATTTTTAGGTATATAGACATTTATGCAATTACATAGGTCAGACTGTTATTATAATAATTAACCATAAGTTTTACTCCTACACTTAGATTTGTTTAATAAGACTGATTCTGATTAAATAAACCCTACTTAAAATCACATTTAAAAGCATTTTTATTTCTGACTGTATCTCATTCTATTTAACTTATTTTGGGATTCGTTTATGAGTGGTATTCGTCCGGAATAGAAAATTATTTACGATAATAAACAAATACCATTGGTATTAGTTTTTGGTATTAGAACGGAATAGATCGTTTGATGATTGATTGGCTAAACGAAAATTATCAGTTGGTTTATCAAAATAATTTAAAATAAAACTACGTTAACATTTTTATGAGTTTCTTAAAAAACTTTACCCTTAAAGTTATTTGACTTATTTTAATTAAGCAAATATCTACTCGCAGATAAGAGCACAATAGGTATTAAATTATTACCTATTCAGTCTTTCAATCACACATTATTATTAAAATAGAAGTATCTCTCAGACTACAGACTACCTACATAGAGAACCAGAAAAAGGAACGTAGGTAGACGTTTTATTAAACTCTGATTTTTTATGCGAACTAAACTGATAAATGTCAATATGTCGCTTCCATACATTTTTTGCGACTATTGACTGTTGTAAAATGTCAAATGTATGTTAAATTGACATTTGCATTTCATAGTTTAGTCACATAAATAAAAATCAAACTAATAGTGCAGATTTATCTTATAAATCAACATATTATACATATTATTATAATAAAATTTTAAACAAAACTTCTTATAAATCTTTTGTATAGATAATAAACTTCTTATAATTATATCTTTGTAATCAGACTATCAAAAAAATTTATTTAAAATTATCTTTATCACTATCAAGTAATACTTTCAAAATTTCTTGACTATTATTATAATAATTAATGTTCTTCTTACGGGTAACAATAGGCTGGTTAAGACATACAGGTTATAGATTTTTAAAAAATCCTTTCTTCAGTGGTAAAACATCTTCAATTACTTCTTCCCTAATAACAGTCACTCTTTTTCCACTCTCAATATTTTCTTTATTCTGTATTACATGTTTATTATCAGTAGTATCCATTACTTTATTGATTTTCTTATCATCCGTTTCTATAAAATCATTGTTGTATATTTTTTTTTTATTAAATGATATCCACTCAACAGCATTACTATCTTCTTCAACCACGATTTCCTTAACTCCACAATTGTTATCAAAGTAGACAAACTGTGATAAGTTAATATCTTCTCCATCTAAAATTTCCTCAATACCACCCTTATTATCGAAGAAGACGAGTGGTGATGTCTTATCTTTTGTGCTTTTTTCATTTTCTTTGTCATAAAAGATTGTCATGGTTTATATCAGAGCTATATTTGCTGAAGTCAACATCAAGTGGGTCCGAGTCACTGTAAACACTCATCAAATCTGACACGCTTGTGGAAGATATGCTAGACTTTCTTATAGTTTTCTTCCTGATGAATTTTGCGACAGTAGTAGAAGCTGTTCAATACATGAACATAAAAGTTTATTTTAATTAAAATTGTTTGTCCAACAATTTTAATTAAAATAAACTAAAATAAGGTAAACTATTATATTTAGCAGTAGTTATTTAACAACATTAAGTGGTATCACTTTTTTGTATTTTTGCCAATGGCAACATTGCCATTTTCTTTTTCTTCCGTTCTTTACTTGTCACCGGGGCAAATTTGCTCCTGTAAAATTTATTAATAAATATAGAAATTTGCTATATTTTAATTTCAGCTTGTTTTATTCCAACAAGCTTGTGGTCCTTCTGACAAAGAATCAGTGATTTTGGTGATACGTCGTGTTTGTACAGTGTACAAATCTTGTGGGCGGTGTGTGACGGTGTCCCATCTTTCCCGCCGGCGGAGTTTCCCCGATCCATATATCGGGTTAACACATCTTATGCTGTTTTTGGAGCATTTCATCGCGCATCGTGGAAAAGAAATCGTAAATTTCAAGCGATTTCAATGTGCATCATTTTTCTACATCAATGAGGGTAAAAGTTGAGTCAAGATTATCAAAATTTTGTATTCAAAAATTGGAAATGCGTCGCAAGTATTTTGATTTTATCTATTTATACAAAATATTACACTCGATCTTAGATGCACCAGATTTACTTTTTGAAATAACCTTGAACACGAAACACAGTGCTCGTAGATCGAATAAAACAAATCTCTTTGCTCTTCAAACTTTTAAAAACAATACTTCGTTTTACAGCCTGTTGGTCAGAATGGCTCGGCAGTACAACGAGTTGGCGAAAGATAATCCTGAAATTGATGTGTTTGAATCACGAATTACTAAATATATTAAAGTATTGACAGATATCCTCCATCCCCCACTCGTAGTACCCAGCTCCTACTCTGGGACTGGTCGGCGTGCGTGTTAAAATATAAGTAAAATATAAGTTTAATTAAGAATTACAATTAAATATAGTATAGATTTTTCCTTTAATTCTTCGTACAGCTTTTAAAACTACACATATTTTTGGATTATGATCTGGATCAAAACCTTTTAACTGATATTGTATTTCTGTATAATTGTAATCTGTAATGTGTATTAAATAAATAAATAAATAAAAGCAAACCGTCAAAATGGGTATGTGAATTTTTTCCCTACTGGTTCCGGATTCGTCAATCGATAGACTCAGTTGAAGTTGGTTGCGAATGACCATAGATCAGAGTGCTGCGCCCGCGCCATCTTGCGAGCTGTCATCTGAACGTCACTAAGTTGTCAATTGAGTTTGACAGATCTTCACATCAATTTGTAAACAAACCGGCCAATTTGGTTTTACGTGTGGAAAAAGTGTTCCAATTAGTCTTTTCCCCTAATTATTTCCTCTCAAAAGTGCTACCTAGTGTTGAAAAAGTGTTTGTGCGGCTTATTACGTGTTACGTCATCATCATCATTTCAGCCAATGGACGTCCACTGCTGGACATAGGCCTCCCCCAATGTTCTCCACACAGATCGGTCCTGTGCCTCCCGCATCCAATGGATTCCCGCGATCTTCACCAGATCGTCGGTCCATCTTGTAGGAGGCCTGCCACGGCTGCGAGTTCCTGTACGTGGCCTCCACCCGAGGACCTTTCCGCCCCAACGGCCGTCTGTTCTCCTCGCTATGTGCCCTGCCCATTGCCACTTAAGGCATGCAATCCTTTGGGCTACGTCTGTGACCTTAGTTCTCCTGCGGATCTCATCATTTCTGATACGATCACGCAGGGAGACCCCGAGCATAGCCCTCTCCATTGCTCTCTGGGTGACTTTGAGCCTCCTTAATCGGCACATTGTAAGCGGCCACGTTTCGGTTCCGTATGTCATCACTGGCAACACACACGCATTAAAGACTTTCGTCTTGAGACACTGCGGTAGATCTGCCGAAAATATGCTGCGTAGCTTCCCGAACGCTGCCCAGCCGAGTTGGATTCGTCGATCGACCTCTTTCTGGAAGTTGGCCTTACCAAGCTGGACTTTTTGTCCGAGGTAGATGTACTCATCTACAACTTCCAGTGTAGAGCTTCCAACCTTTACTAGAGTGGGTACGACATGGGAGTTCGACATAATTTTCGTCTTGTCCATGTTCATTTTCAGACCCACTTGTTGGGAGACTCTATTGAGGTCGTCGAGCATTTTGCCTAAGTCTTCCAAGGTCTCAGCCATGACTACGATATCATCAGCGAATCGAAGGTGCGTCATGTACTCGCCATTTATATTGATGCCAAGTCCATCCCAGTCCAGAAGTTTAAACACGTCCTCCAACAGAGTGGTGAACAGTAACGGCGATATAAATACGTGTTACGTATTTGTTTGGAAATGGCGGAACTTAAAAAACTCAAACAGGCGCGTGCCGCTTGTAAGGCAACAGTGACTCGAATCGAAAACTATATAATGGATCCCATTAATATTGCATCTGCTACTGTTGACGTATTAGAAGCCCGTAAGGAGAAGCTAGTGTCGGCCTTAAAAAGTTATGAGAGCATTCAGTTAGATATTTTAAGTTTAGACGATCAGGATAAAGATGATATTGGTGAGTTTGAGGAAAAGTTTTTTAACACGATCGCTAAAATTAATGAAACGATTCGCATGCTTACAAAAAGCGAGACTTCCCAAACTGCTTGTGTGTCAACATCCAAACTCCCCAATGTAGATATCCCCTCATTTGATGGAAAAGACTTCACAAAATTTAAACCTTTTTATGAACTGTTTTTAGCAGTCATTGACAATAACAAAACATTGACGGATGTTCAAAAGTTGTTTTATTTGAGAACATACTTACAGGAAGAGGCATTGTCGGTCATCATTAATCTACCTCTTGTTACTAACTCTTATAAAGAGGCATTGCATTTATTGAAAAAAGGTATGATAACAAAACAAGATTAATTTGCAATCATATAAATCTTCTTTTGGACATTCCCCCAATACAAAAAGGGACAGCGACCTCTATAAGGACCTTTGTCTCCCAAATCAAACAACAACTTCATGCATTAAAAATCTTGATGAACCAGTAGGTAGTTGGGATCGACTCTTACTGTGTGTACTATCAAAGAAATTAGATTTATAATCACGAATTACTAAATATATTAAAGTATTGACAGATATCCTCCATCCCCCACTCGTAGTACCCAGCTCCTACTCTGGGACTGGTCGGCGTGCGTGTTAAAATATAAGTAAAATATAAGTTTAATTAAGAATTACAATTAAATATAGTATAGATTTTTCCTTTAATTCTTCGTACAGCTTTTAAAACTACACATATTTTTGGATTATGATCTGGATCAAAACCTTTTAACTGATATTGTATTTCTGTATAATTGTAATCTGTAATGTGTATTAAATAAATAAATAAATAAAAGCAAACCGTCAAAATGGGTATGTGAATTTTTTCCCTACTGGTTCCGGATTCGTCAATCGATAGACTCAGTTGAAGTTGGTTGCGAATGACCATAGATCAGAGTGCTGCGCCCGCGCCATCTTGCGAGCTGTCATCTGAACGTCACTAAGTTGTCAATTGAGTTTGACAGATCTTCACATCAATTTGTAAACAAACCGGCCAATTTGGTTTTACGTGTGGAAAAAGTGTTCCAATTAGTCTTTTCCCCTAATTATTTCCTCTCAAAAGTGCTACCTAGTGTTGAAAAAGTGTTTGTGCGGCTTATTACGTGTTACGTCATCATCATCATTTCAGCCAATGGACGTCCACTGCTGGACATAGGCCTCCCCCAATGTTCTCCACACAGATCGGTCCTGTGCCTCCCGCATCCAATGGATTCCCGCGATCTTCACCAGATCGTCGGTCCATCTTGTAGGAGGCCTGCCACGGCTGCGAGTTCCTGTACGTGGCCTCCACCCGAGGACCTTTCCGCCCCAACGGCCGTCTGTTCTCCTCGCTATGTGCCCTGCCCATTGCCACTTAAGGCATGCAATCCTTTGGGCTACGTCTGTGACCTTAGTTTCTCCTGCGGATCTCATCATTTCTGATACGATCACGCAGGGAGACCCCGAGCATAGCCCTCTCCATTGCTCTCTGGGTGACTTTGAGCCTCCTTAATCGGCACATTGTAAGCGGCCACGTTTCGGTTCCGTATGTCATCACTGGCAACACACACGCATTAAAGACTTTCGTCTTGAGACACTGCGGTAGATCTGCCGAAAATATGCTGCGTAGCTTCCCGAACGCTGCCCAGCCGAGTTGGATTCGTCGATCGACCTCTTTCTGGAAGTTGGCCTTACCAAGCTGGACTTTTTGTCCGAGGTAGATGTACTCATCTACAACTTCCAGTGTAGAGCTTCCAACCTTTACTAGAGTGGGTACGACATGGGAGTTCGACATAATTTTCGTCTTGTCCATGTTCATTTTCAGACCCACTTGTTGGGAGACTCTATTGAGGTCGTCGAGCATTTTGCCTAAGTCTTCCAAGGTCTCAGCCATGACTACGATATCATCAGCGAATCGAAGGTGCGTCATGTACTCGCCATTTATATTGATGCCAAGTCCATCCCAGTCCAGAAGTTTAAACACGTCCTCCAACAGAGTGGTGAACAGTAACGGCGATATAAATACGTGTTACGTATTTGTTTGGAAATGGCGGAACTTAAAAAACTCAAACAGGCGCGTGCCGCTTGTAAGGCAACAGTGACTCGAATCGAAAACTATATAATGGATCCCATTAATATTGCATCTGCTACTGTTGACGTATTAGAAGCCCGTAAGGAGAAGCTAGTGTCGGCCTTAAAAAGTTATGAGAGCATTCAGTTAGATATTTTAAGTTTAGACGATCAGGATAAAGATGATATTGGTGAGTTTGAGGAAAAGTTTTTAACACGATCGCTAAAATTAATGAAACGATTCGCATGCTTACAAAAAGCGAGACTTCCCAAACTGCTTGTGTGTCAACATCCAAACTCCCCAATGTAGATATCCCCTCATTTGATGGAAAAGACTTCACAAAATTTAAACCTTTTTATGAACTGTTTTTAGCAGTCATTGACAATAACAAAACATTGACGGATGTTCAAAAGTTGTTTTATTTGAGAACATACTTACAGGAAGAGGCATTGTCGGTCATCATTAATCTACCTCTTGTTACTAAAGAGGCATTGCATTTATTGAAAAAAGGTATGATAACAAAACAAGATTAATTTGCAATCATATAAATCTTCTTTTGGACATTCCCCCAATACAAAAAGGGACAGCGACCTCTATAAGGACCTTTGTCTCCCAAATCAAACAACAACTTCATGCATTAAAAATCTTGATGAACCAGTAGGTAGTTGGGATCGACTCTTACTGTGTGTACTATCAAAGAAATTAGATTTATACACACACAGGGCCTTCCATTTGGACAGGAACCCTGAAGTTCTGCCAACAATGACAGAGTTTTTAGACTTCTTAGAAAAGCGTGCTATGGCGCTGGAGGATACCATCCCCCTAAAGGGGCAATCCTTTGATAACAAATTAAATAAATCTGCAGTGCGGGTTAGTAATTTATCAGCACATTCCAATGCAATGTGTCACTATTGTAAAAAAACTGATCATGCAATTTTTAACTGCCCCAAATTTAAAATGGTCCCTATAGAGACTCGTTTGACCTTTGTCAATGATCACAAATTGTGTTCTACTTGTTTGAGAGATCATACAGGCAGTGCTTGTAAGTATAAATTTAAATGTAAAGTTTGTAAGAAGTCTCACAATTCACTATTACATAATGATAAAGAAAAGGAAATTCCTGTTTCGTTGTGTTCCAATAGCAACATCAACAACTGTAACATTTTATTACCTACAGTAAAGGTAAAAGTCACCGACAAATATGGTCGTGACATTTTTGTTCGAGCATTGCTCGATAGCGGCAGTCAAGCCTCCTTTGTAACAAGTTCTTTAGTGTCAAAATTGAACTTAGCACCTTCTTTGCATTCTTCCAATATTGTTGGGATAGGCAATAAGCCTACAAAAATTAATCAAATTATTAACTTACTTGTTTTCTCATCTATACATGAGAATGTGAAATATAATGTTAATTGTTGTGTGGTTGATTCGATTACTGCACCTTTGCCGCAGCAACATATCGATTAGGGTGTCCCAAGCTATAAGGGCGAATTTTTTTTTGCGAATTTGTATACGCATACCCACAATTTTTTTTCTATTTGACCCTTAAGTCTTAAATATGAAGTATTATTGCAATCGGATAATGGTAACCCGTGCCGACTTAGCATCAAAGTTTGAACCTGAAAGCTAGTATGGAGAAATAAAGGGAGATTTAAGAACTTAATTTCAATTCAGTAAATAAAACATATTTTGTCAGTAAATAGTAAAAAAGGCTTTATTTTTCATATTTCCTTTTCAGAGTTTGCTTTTTACAGTCTGGATATATGTAGAAATTGTTTTTTTTCCTCTTCAAGCCATGAAAGTCTTGCATCAACTTGACTGCTCTTTATCGGCGGTATCGTTTACTGTTCTTAAGGTCTGTACCTTCATATTAGCCTGTTGAAAATAAGCATTATTTGACCACAAAGAAGGAGACTCGTTGAGAAAGGTGTCGTCAAGTTTCAGCCGAGTGAACAGTCTTGCTTTTGGCGGAAACGAAGTCTTCGAGTTTTTTTCATAGAGTGGACCACAGAGTTCGTCTTTTGATGGCATGTACCGTTTCCCATGAGCTGATGAAATTGTATTATACAAGTTAGCAACCATTTTAGCTTTAGTCTCTTCGTCTACACTATCATCAAAGAGAGACAAGATAGACACCTCATCAGTCAAATACCACAAGTGCTGACAGAACTTCTGTAAAGCTGCCTTTGAGGTGCTTTTGTCAACTGCCTCGTAGGCCTTCATGGCTTTTAAAAGGCAGAGGTCTTGGTAAGGAGCTTTCACTGCCAAAATACATTGCAACCTTTATTGAAAGCTCTATTAATTCTCTCCGGTAAAACTCTAGCAGTTCATTAATATTAGCATCACCCAGGCAAGAAAGCTTTTCTTTATGACTATCTTTTCTCTCAGAATTTATGTTTTTCCAGTTTTCTCGGAATTTCTTGATTAATGGGATATCAGGGCTCGTTGTAATTGGCTTCAAATACGCCTTTCAATACTAATTCGTATGCATGATGGCGACAGGTAAATATAAGCATTTCTCAATCTAATTTCTGTTCCAGGAATTTCTGTTCTGTTCTGTCTGTGTGTTTGAAGCAGTAGTATCACAACAGAGTATCTGCACTTTGTCTTCAAGATTCCAGTCTAAAAGAGCATTCCAAACTGCTTCTACCTCCCGACTCGCGCCTTTTCTTTTTCGGCCAGTTTTTAATCTACTCCAGCTAAGTGACCAGGCCGACCTGGCTCTCTCTGTCGTTGTAAGAAGGTTCTATCTTCGTCAATCTTTATTAATTGAAGCGCATCGGCATGTGCAATATCAAATAAGTTGTCTAAGTTTGTAACAAACTCATGTCGTCGCTGCTGAAACACATTTTGCGTCTTTTTAGCATTTTTTTGTAAAGCCCTCCAAACTTGGTACAAATTAACTAGTTTTTTAACGCAGTTAGGAAAAGATTTAGTTATAATACGATATATATTTCCCAATAAATAATGCACTCACGAATAGCCAGATTTGCACTTTCATTTACACTTTAATTCACTTCACGAATATTGTAGAATAGAACTGCGAGTATTTGTCCATTTGAGGGAAGTTTTGAACCAGTAATTAGATGTTTTAAGTTCCCTATTAAGAAAATATCCTTTTTCGAACTGCATAAATTCACTGACATCTTGATTGTACGAAAACAATGCATCATCATCATCATCATCAGCCCATTTAAGTCCCCACTGCTGGGGCACGGGCCTCCCTCAATCACATGAGGGGTAATTGCCATACTCACCACGCTTGGCAGACGGGTTGGCGAGGGTTTTGATATAAATATAGAGTTTTCCTTCTCGGGTGCTGATGATCATGCCAGCAGCTTTACCTTAGTCGCCTTTTACGACACCTCGGTAAGAAAGAGGGTGGCCTATTCTACTCTGCCGGGGACCACACGGCCAAACAATGCGTTCACTAATAAAACAAACAAGTAATAACATGAATGTCGGTACGCTCGCTGCCGCGCGCATAGTAAACTATTTCCCACATGTTTCGATGTAAGTCGGCACGGGTTGCCGTGATTCTAAGGACATAAATTTTTATATAAGGTAGTTTTGACATCATTCGAACATATTTAGAGGGTATGCGTCGTAAAAAAACAACTTTGATTTTTTTGGGACACCCTAATATCGATATTTCAAAAATAAATATTCCCAAGGATATACTCCTGTCTGATGATAACTTTAACGTCCCTTCAAAGATCTCAATTTTATTGGGAGCCGATATCTACTTTGACTCTTTGCTCAGTGGTTGCATTAAGCTTTTGGAGGGACCTATTTTACAGAACACAGTTTTTGGTTATATTGTTGCGGGGAAGGCTTGTATGAGAGGTGGTTCGAACAGCATCTCTTCAAATTTGGTATCAAATCTAGTGATCTGTGATCATAGAAAGTTAGAAGATGTTATGGAAAAATTTTGGCTGACTGAGAGAGTGCCCCATCAGCCCGCAAAGAACATTCCTCTGGAATTTATGAAGGCAGAGGAAAGTTTTAAGCAAT
>JADPWL010002041.1:0-10965 GCA_019059595.1 Marasmia exigua | reverse complement strand
ATAATGACATTTAGCTCCTAGCCCAATTTCTAGCCCCAAAATGATTATCTAAATTGTATGACCAACGCTGTTCCTGATGAAATAGACAGGGACCAGTCATACAACCATCAACGTCATCAACGCTAAGTGAGGGTAAAACATTGAGTCAGGTATTTTTTATAGTGACACAGTATATTGGCCCTCCTCAACCTGATCGTAAGCAAGAGCCCACGTTGCAATTACCTACAACGGAAGCGATGTCAGGCATCACCTCCGTTAGCACTGCCATACTGGCCCGCGAGATGCTTCTTCACGCTTCGTTTGAAGGAATCCATATTGTTGGAAGGAGGAAATACATAATAATAACAGTTGAAATAAAGTCTTATGTGGCGAAGAATCCTCTTGAAGACTTAGACATTTTAGATTATTTTGTATTAAGTTTGTTTTAATCATCAATTTTCAATAAAAAAAATTGTTAACAAAACTTTATATTATTTTGAAAATATTGGCAAAATAAACCCCTTTTTGACACTTCAATTTGCCCGAAATCCTGGCACCGAGTTGGCAACACTAGTCATAAATCGTGTTGGGAATCTAACTTGCACAAGATGCATTGACTCGTGTTAGCTAGTTACCCGTACTGGTGGCAGATAGTTAAGCTACTTTTACACATGTTGAACATGCTCATTTGTAGCATGCTTTTAAAGCATGCCAAATATGAGCGTGCTTATTGAACAGTCCACATTTGCTATCAATAAGCATCAAGGTGGACCGACGATCTGGTGAAGATCGCGGGAATCCACTGGATGCGGACGGCATAGGACCAATCACTGTGGAGAACATGGAGGAGGCCTATGTCCAGCAGTGGACGTCTATTGGCTGAAATGATGATGATAATGAAGCATCTATTAGCATGTTTAAAAATAAGCAAACCTGTTTACACGTGCCAAAGCACTCCGTCACATTCCCCCTTCCACCCACATCATACTCGTAGGTAGTATGTTCAAAAATCGACCGGCATGTGACTTTTGAGCATGCTTATAATAGCACCTCCACCCACATGCTACTAAGTAGCACTTGCTCAAAAGAAGCATGCTTTAAGCATGAAAATAAGCGTCTACTGTTACACGTTACACATGCTGTTTTGTGCATTATGGCGTTACGTTACGTTCGTGGCCGTGTGGTCCCCGGCAGAGTAGAATAGGCCACCCTCACTCTTACCGAGATGTCGTAAAAGGCGACTAAGGTAAAGCTGCTGGCATGATCATAGTCATAGTCATAGTCATAGTTTTTATTGCTTTCATGTTGTTCACAATAGATCTTAAACTAATTACAAGTTCTGAACATGAACCCCGCAGGGGCACTGCAATGTTAATACATATAGAATTTATTAAGATTTCTAAAGCTAAATCGTAATAAGAATATCATGTAGTTTTCTGTTGAAAAAACTCGTGAATACTATAAAAACATTTTGATATTAAATAATTCTTTAATTTATTACAAAAAAAGGTGGTATTTTGTTTCGTTTTTTATAACACTAGGCAATTTATTGTACACTTTGATTGAAGTGTAATATGTACCTCTTCGAACTATATCCAGTTTAGTGCTCGGCAAAGCTAATCTATTTCTAAATCGCAGGTTACGAGGGATTGAATACTGCTCTTTAGCCTGTTTATATAATTCTTTATTTTGTCGAACAAATTTACATAGTTCTAATATATATATTGAAGTTAAAGTTAAAATTTTTTGTGAAGTGAAATGTGTTCTACAGCTCTCTCTTTCTGGTATGTTGACAATAATTCTTAAACATTTTTTTTGGAGAATGAAAAGATTGTTTGCGTCCGTACTACTGCCCCAGAGTATTATGCCATAGCTGAGCCAAGCGTGAGCATAGGCATAATACGCTGTTGTTTGCGGTTTTTAGGTCCGTGCACTTTTTAAGTTCATATAACGCGTAGATAAACCTAGAGAGTTTGCCAGAGATCTTTGCAATGTGCGCTTTCCAGTTAACATTTGTGTCGACTTCTATTCCCAATAATGTGCAAGAGTTTACAATTTCCAATTTGTTACCATTATACATGACATTCAATTTTAATGGTGCTTTTTGATAAGGGTGGTATTGCATACATTTAGTTTTATTTATATTAAGTTGAAGATTATGGTGTTCGAGCCAGTCTTCTATTTTCATTAGACAGTTATTAATATCTCGCTGGACTTCCTCGCAATTCGAAACAGGTAAAAACTATACTTATATCATCTGCATATAGTATACATTGCTTATCTAAAAAATTTGGCAAATCGTTGATATAAATCAAAAACAATAAGCAACCCAAAACACTCCCTTGAGGTATTGAACTATTAATTTTTAGTTGTTGTGAGCAAAATGTAGTTAACGTATTTTTATTTATATCCAAGTAATCTATATGAACCATCTGTATCCTATTGTTTAAATAACTTTCCAACCAACGATAAGCTGTGCCTCTGACTCCAACACCGTACAATTTTTTAAGCAAAATGTCGTGATTCACCATGTAATAAGCTTTACTTAGGTCTAGCATCAATGAAACTGCATATTTTCTCTCATTAAGGATTTCAAGAATCTGATGTGTAAAGTTAAAGAGAGCTGTAACAGTGGATTTATTTTTTCTGAAACCATTTTGACTATTATGTAGTATCGAGTATTTTTCGCAAAAGGATGTTAGCTGTTTCGCCATTACCGACTCAAAAATCTTAGAGAAAGTTGATAGTAGCGCGATAGGGACGATATTGACTAGGTTCATCTGGTGATTTTATCTTCGGTATAGGTTTAACGATAGTAGTTTTGAGTAGGTCCGGAAATGTCATTTCAAAAAAAGATTGATTGATTAAGTTCGTCAGCGGAGTTTTCAATTCCTCTTTACAATGTTTTACTAATTTGGGGGGAAAGTTATCAACCCGCAGCATATTTTATTTTTTAGATTAGTGATAATCTTTTCTACTTCAAATGGACTTACAGGGTTTAAGTACATAGTATCTGCGTTAGGATTAATAATAGGATGACCTTGAGGGTTTCTGATATTTTTATTAGAGCCGATAGAGACAAAATAATTATTGAAAATATTAGCAACTGAGCATGTTTTAAATTTTATATTTTTTATACACTTGTTAACTTTTTTATTTGTTCTTTCTTTGATGATTTTCCACATGGATTTTGATATGTTTTTAGACATTTTTATTGTCTTAATATATTGGTTTTTCTTTGATGTTTGTACCACTTTTTTTAGGAGTTTTTCATATTTTTTATAGTATTCATTTAGAACTATATCATTCGTCTGTGATGCTAATTTCTTAAGGAGCCGCTTATTATTACAAGACGTTCTAATACCAGGTGTTAACCAATTTTTATTTTTAGTTTTTGTTTTTATTTTTCTTTCTGGTATACATAGGTTTAATATAGTTGTAAGCTCTTTATGGAATGTTTCAAAGTTTTGATTTATATTTTTATCAAATGTTATTTTATTTTCCCAATCAATCGTTTGTAACTTAGCTTTAAATAGATTTAGGTTCTTAACACTAAATATTCGTTTATTTATGTAAAAGGGCCGGTTATTATTTTGTTCATGGTTAGTTATCATTTTGATTTCAACACCTTTCTCATCATCATCAGCACCTAGAGAAGGAAAGCTCTGCATTTATATCAAAACCCTCGCCAACCCGTCTGCCAAGCGTGGTGAGTATGGCAATTACCCTTCATGTGATTGAGGGAGGCCCGTGCCCCAGCAGTGGGGACTTAAATGGGCTGATGATGATGAAACCGGATCTATTTTAAACAGTTTTAGAGTTACAATCTCTCGGCAATTTCCAAGTAAAAATCCAACAAAAGCAGACCAAACAGTTAACTATTATTAAACAAATAGTAAAGGTGTTTGCTGAGAGATTATAACCCCGAAATTGTTAAAGAAGATTCGGTTTCGTAGCTAAAAATTAAAATCGATTGGCATCGCTAATGTGCCCTACCCGTCACCTTAAAAATACTCATAATTTTATTTCGGTAATTCGTTTGCCATAACTTAAAATTATTTATAATAGATACGTATTTTTTCAGAAACTAAAGCATTGCTTAAAATTCATATCTTTTAAGAAGTTTTTAATATATACTATTTATAATAGTATTGCTTATTGATAGTCCACTATGGATAGTCTATCGATAGACTATCGATAAAAGTAAAGTCAAGTATTGCTAGTTGTCAATAGTATCGACAGTAGAATTAGATCAATACTATTGATAACGCTAATACTATCGATTGCTTAAAATCCGATACTATCGATAGTGTCGGACATATTTAATCAGGCAGCAATACTATCGAAACAAAGCTGATTATAACGATACGATACTAACAATAGTTTTTGATTAATTCTGTTAGTAAACAAAACTATTGACACTATGGATAGTATCAGGCAATAAACAATAGTCTCGATAGTATTGGCGTTATAAATAGTATTGATCAAATTTTACTATCGATACGATCGATAGTCTGAATGATTTTCTAGGTCAACTATCGATACGGAAACCATCGATAGTTCTGCAACACTTATTTATAATAGGGTAAACCGAATAAGCGAAATACTTGCACTTTGTAATCTACGCCCAGCGCCATCTATTGGTACGATTTGAAACTAGTGTTCCGAAACGAAGTGAGGGTGAGCCACTCATAAGTTAGTACTAAGCAAGAGTCCTTACCTTTGAATTCTCAATTGAGACACCGGCCATGTCGAACCACCAGCTTAATTAAAACTGAGTTGGATGTCTGCCATCTCTCCGAACGTTCCAATTTCTAATCAGGTTACACCGATTTGCCTGCTGTTTATAGTGAGCGTTCTGTCCCACATTTCTAACTGAAATTCAGGTCGATTTATCTAGTTTTGTTTAGTCGTGATTAAATTGCTGTCATCCTTTTTTTATGTGATAGGTGGCAGACGAGCAGACGGATCTCCTTATGGTAAACGATTGCCGTCGCCTATGTTTGACACCCGCAACACTACAAGTGGGCTGCCAACCTTGAAACATTCACATGACGCTGCTTCACGCTGGTTTCCTGTGAGGCCGTGGTATCACTCCGCTCGAGCCGGTCCAGTCATGCTGAAGCATGGCTCTCCTATGGTCTATCTGTAACTGTTTATCGAAAGGGACATTACATCTAAAAGGATGTAATATATTCTCCGACTTAACTTAACCGATTAAAGCTACGGCGGCCAATCACAACGATCAGCCACTTTCGCATGAAAAATTATAGTGCTCAAGCGCAAACACAAGAGCACTGTCTATTCCCTCACCCATCTTCAAATCACTGTTTTTATTACAAACAAAGTAGTTTAAAGATATTGCAGGTAAACTAATTACCGTGACGTAAGTATGCTTCCTGTTCATATGCTCAGAAAATAATAACATTTGCATCGACTTAGGTACTGCTTTATGCTCAGTGATATTTTAAGGTTCCAGGAGCCCAATTCTCGTGCTCGTGATATTTATTTTCTTACGACATTTATCACTAAAACATAGTTTTATTGTATGGTTTTCAGGTGATATCCGCCATGTTTTCAAAATATCACGAGCACGAGAATTGGGCTCCAGTAAAGCTCAAAAATAGGTGTAAAACGGGAACTGAGTATAGAGCATTACATTGCGATCAATCATATGTACTCATTTTTTTAAAAAAATGACTCACTGCTCTTACTGTTAGCGCAGCAGAATGGAGAGAGCTATGCTTGAAGTCTCTTAGCGTGCTCGTATCGGAAATGATGAGATCCGCAAGAGAACTAAGGTCACAGACATAAAGGCCCTCGAGTGGAGGGCACGTACTGGAAATCGCAGCCGTGGCAGGCTCCTAACAGGTGGACCGGCAATCTGGTGGAAGGTCGCGGCAATCCATTAGATGCGGGCGGCACAGGACCGATCTTTGTGGAAAACAATGGGGGAGGCCTATGTCCAGTACTGGAAGTCTATTGACTGAAATGATAATGATAATGATGATGATGAAACCATCAACGAATACAACCTGTATAAATGTACTTACCTATCTATTATCTTCCACAAAAGCTGTGAATAGTTAAGGTCTTGGAAACTAGTTTATTAGTTTATATTACAGTATAGAATAATACTCGTTAGGTAACGTTAGCTGTTACTAACGAATATTATTGTTGTCAACTATCATCAATAAATTTACTTTGCCCAACGAATATTGGGGTTCATTACAGCTTTGTAGGCCTCTTTTTTATGTGATAGGTGGCAGACGGATCTTATTTATTTATTTAGTACAGCCACATGATACATATTATTACAATCACAAGCCACATATTAATAAGGTCACAGTTCTGATATGCATCAAAATAACGGCGTACATAGCGCTTATGAGAAAAACATTTGTTTTGATTCCTTATGTATCTTAATTAAATTAAATTAGATTAGTAAAAAAAACTTAGTGCTAGGCGTGACAGTAGTGACAGAGCTAAGAGCATCCATCAGGCTAGTGGCCTGATAGATACTCTGTCACCAACGATTTGAATTTAGAAAACACATTGTCGAATATGTCTAAATCAGGAACAGTTTTACTTATGCTATTATGTCTGGAACAAACACGTGCCAAAGGGGACTGACTACCTAGATTGGTTCTGACAAAAGGAATGGCGAATAACTTGGCAATGCGCTGTCTAGGATATTTGTGCGGGACTGAATCGTGGAATAAGGATCGCCTCATGGTAAGCGATTGCCGCCGCCTATAGACAGCTATGACACCTGTGGCGTCACAAGTGCGATGCCAACCTTTAAACCCCCCTTTCCCTCCGGAAGCCTCACTCACGCAGCGAAACCCCGTTTCCTCAAAATTTTGATTTTCATAATATTTTTTACTCAGCATGATTGTTAGTTAACGTAATAATGATTGAAATACTTCTTCGTCTGCGGGAGTCTTTACGTAGATTGTGCCACAAAATATTTGACATTGCCAGTTTGTTCTAAAACCTACAAGTCTGCTTCAATTGTTTGACACAGATGGGGAATTGTATTGCAATGTTCCTCAAAAGCCTTAATAGTGACACACAGAGCGTCTAAAAACAGGAAGGGTTCCTAATTTGTTAAAAAGTTTCTACCACCTTCTAGAAAAATAGCATACCTGATAAAACAAAGATCGCAAAAAACGTTATGAAAAAAAAAACAATACCTAAGTGATTTCGAAGTTCGCGGCGAAAATAGCCTACAGGAATGTAAATATAAACCTCAATAAAAAATTGTAGCGATGAAAGTAACAAGAAGAAACATCAATAAAGTAAGAAAACAAGCTTTATTATGGGTAAACAAAGTGTTACAAATTTGGTAATTTTGGTTCCAGTCAGTCACGTTCGCGAGCTCGCCTAACACGTGAAGTAAACGGTGTTGAAATTTTTACTTAAACTTAATTGAACAATAATAGCAAGAAGGGTTCTTTTTAAATTTGTTATGTTATGAAATAGCTAAAAAAAATTGTTTGAGCCCGACTTTCATGCATGATTATTTTTTTGCACAATTTTTTACCGTCAGATATCTGACATAGAGTACGGCGAATTAAAGTTACTTGACTGTACCATCTTTTTAATCGTATTAATATTTTTAACCCCCGACGAAAAATCGACGGGGTGTTATAAGTTTGACGTGTGTGAGTGTGTGTGTGTCTGTCTGTCCGTGGCATCGTAGCTCCCGAACGGATGAACCGATTTTGATTTTGTTTTTTTATCCGTATCATTCGTCATCATCATATTAGCCTACATCAATCCACTGCTCATTCAGCTGGTCTCACTGAAAACCTTTGTCTGGGCTGTGACATAACCTGAGTGAGGGCCATTTATACTATTATGGAGGCACTCCGGTATTTCCGGGTGCCTCCATACCTGATAGGGCTGGTCGGCGACTATCTCGCCGACCGGTCCGTGGCGTTTGTTTGACGCCGTTGTTCTGTCCAGCGGCGTCAAGTCGTATCCGGTGTTCCACAGGGGTCCGTTTTGGGGCCCCTGCTCTGGAACATCGGGTACGACTGGGTGTTGCGAGGCGCGCTTCTCCCGGGCATGGGTTGTCATCTGTTATGCAGATGACACCCTAGTCACCGCCAGGGGGAAGTTCTTCCGGGATGCAGCGCGCCTCGCATCGGTCGGCGGCGATCTAGTCGTCGGCCGTATCGGCCGGCTGGGGCTAAATGTAGCCCTGGCCAAAACCGAGGCCCTTTACTTTTCCCGGGCCTCGGGAGAGCCGACCACCCCCCGCGCAGCCATCCGCGTCGGGGGGGTGGACATCCCGGTGGGGGCCGAGATGAAGTAATCTCGGCCTCACACTGGATCCGCGCTGGCACTTTGGCCCCCACTTTAGGGGGGTGTCAACGCGGGTCCTAAAGGCAGCAGACCACCTTTCGTGGCTGCTGCCGAATCTAGGAGGGCCTGGAGAGAGGTGTCGGCGGCTATATGCCGGCATCCTCTCGCTTCCATGGGCTCCTCTACGGGTCCTCTACATACCCGTGACATGCTGGATATGGGCCCTGAACGAAGAAGGGCCACATACGCTATCCTTCTAAGGGCGCCGCAAAGGTCCTTTGTCCCAGTCGGTCGCGAGAGCTTACTCGGACGGTACGGTTTCTATCTTCTTTTTTTCTCCCTCTCACGGCCATGCGCACTTCGCCTGCCCACCACCGCATGGGAGTTGGAGGCTGGAGTGTCTGGCCACCGTCTACGAGAAGACGGCGGCCAAGCGAGCGGCTGGCGATCCCCTCTGCCCCCGAAGAAAGGGAGGCAATAAGGAAGGAGGGTCGCCAGCAAATGGTAGAGGCATGGACGGTCTCTCTCCAAGTGGAGAGGTACGGCCGTCCCACGCTCGCGGCGCTCGCCCCGGTCTTGGACCGGTGGCTCGAGCGCCCCCACGGGTTTTTTGTCCTTCCGGACTTACCGGGCTAATGGTTGCTTCGGTAACTACCTGCACCGCATTCAACGGGAGGACACTCCTTCCGTGCCACCAGTGCGGCGCTGCGGAGGACTCGGCACATCACACGTTGGTGGTGTGCCCCTCCTTCGACCAACAGCGTCCGCGCTGGTCGCGGAGGTCGGACAGTGACCTCGTCATTGCCCAGCATAGTTGAAGCTATGCTGGATAATGAGGGGGCGTGGTCGGCCTTCGCCCACTTTTGTGAGGAAGTGGTGGGCGCAGAAGGAGGACGGCGGAGCGGGAGCGGCGAGTATTAACCCCCTCGCAGGCCCGCCTTCGAGCAAGGAGAGGACGAGTTCGGCGGAGAAACTCTTCGTCCTCTCCGTGGAGGTGGCCAGCGGCAACAGGGACGGGGGGTCCCTGTGCCGTGCACTGCCATTGGCACCTCCACCGCTCGTTGGGGACGGCTCAGCTCTTCCGGCTGTCCCCAACCCCCCTCCTCCTAGTCTGAGGAGGGGCGTGGGCCGCACAACCCCGTGTAGGGGCCTGTGGGGGAGTGGGGTTGCGGGGAATAGCCTAGTGCAGTTCCCGTGACCCCATTCTATAACCCACGGGTGGTTGAGGCCCCGGGAGTTTTGTAGTGGGTATGCCCTCAGGCCGCTTCTTGTAGACAGAAGCGGCCCGGAGGGGTGAGTCCCACAGTACCACTGTCCGCCCCCCGGCGGCCAGGGTCCTGCGTAATGCATTTAATCCCGGGAAAACAAAAAAAAAAAAAAAAAAGAGGGCCATTTATACTAGACGTCATAACAGACCATAATATTCATTTGGCACTGTCTGGACATGATTGAATTTAGTTTTGTTTTTTTTTCTTTTGTTTTTATTTATGTGCATTTTTAATTGTCTTGTTTTGTTTTGTTTTTTGTTTTTGCCAAATTGTGTTGTGATGTCTATAATAATAAATACTTTCAGTGGGTGGAAGATACTCATACTGATAGTGGGTGATACTCATATAGGCCTCTTCTTTATCACGCCATTCTCTTCGGTCCCTTGCCAGCCTTATAAATTGTTTCCCCACTGCGGATACAATATCGGCGGACCATCGGGCAGGTGGTCTACCCACCGGACGTCGTCCCATCCTTAGCCGCCATTCGTACCATTAGGACAGAATAAATTATTGAATTAGGTACTTAGGTTAGTATGTTCTTGTAACTATTAGGTTAGAAAAAGTCCCTTTTTCTTCATCGGTTCAACCTGTACACACGAATGTATTTTAAAATTGCAGCCATGAGTCAGTTTGTTTATAGCTAAATCTTTTGTCTTTGTATTTTTCCCGCGTCATTTTTGCGACAATATCTATGGGCAGGTGAGAAATCTAAAAACCCTATTGATTATACAGAGGGTTATTTATTTATTTATAAGATCACCAACAAAATTTACATCAGTACATGATACAATAATAACACCAGACCATTTATAAATCAATCTAAACGAAATCTTATTTATAGGTGACAACGGCATGCAATATTGACAACAGTAACAGTAGGTAGTGTTGAAGAATGAATTGAATATTACTAAAAATCAATTTCACTACAAAGAGAGGTGTTTTTGGACACCTTTTGGGGAGAACTAGTTTATTAAATTTAACTAAATAACCACAAACTTATATCGACCATCAGCATTTTTAGATTTTATGTTATACTGGCGAATCATTCTTTTTAAGGGGGAAAAAATTACCAACATTTGATTTGGAGCTCCTCAAGCCGAATAAGTTATACCGAGATGTTCGCGGCAACCTCTTTGGGACATTAATATTTACTTTAGACAGCAGTTCAGGGCAATCCAAGGGTTGCAGATAAATAATACATTTTTGCGATAAAGATTGTTAAAATGACACTAGACACAAACGATTGCACTAGGCAGCAATAGATTATGCAGATGTTTAACCTTCAATACAACATTATTTTAGTGGAAATTTATTTATTGTTCAATTATTTGATTTCATGATTTAAAGTGGCTGGCTCCCCGCTGATATTATGAAGGTATAAAACGCATGTGGTTCAGAAAAATAA
>JADPWL010002038.1:0-14524 GCA_019059595.1 Marasmia exigua | reverse complement strand
CTCAACATAAATAATAATAATAATAAAATTTTATGGAAAAATCTTTAGAACATAAAAGACTTATAATCTACTTAAACTTAGGGAACAATTTTAAGTTTACTGCCTAAACTAGGAATTTCCTGTATCTTAGGCAGAAACAAAGAGAAAAAAGGACTTAAATTAACAAATTAATTTTAGCAATAAAACAAAACATAAAAACATCAAGATAACTAATCATTAAACTAAATCTCGAAATTACCTAATCTAGCGTTAATGTAAACAATACAAATACCTACGGGTGAACGTGATGATTATTTGTGAATATTGACCCAGTAATAATTTTGATGACACTAGTCATTTCGTGACATTAATACCTCTATTGTTTATCTAGCATAACTTACTCGTACATTATAAACAAACTACATAATTAACGTAACTAAAAGTACCTAACAAGTGGCGCTATTAGGCGCCTTCATAATCTATAGACCTTATAAATCGATTTTCGGCCATTTTTCTGGCCGGACACTCAAGGTCACCAGTCTTGTGGTTGCTCGATAAAATATAAAGATACATGATTTAAGGTATACAAACAAATATCTAGTAACAATAGGAAGTTGTCCTTGTGTGTGAGAGACTGGTGCCTGAGATAGGTTTTAGAAAAAACCCGTAGTACAGGTCACCAGGCCCCACCCCACATTGGTTCTATGCTACGTTGAATATCATATTGTGTGGCTGATGACATCTCTTGTAAGCTGTAGTGTAGTTTAGAACCTATACATAGCATTGACAAGATACTATTAGTAATTATTATCCATATCTATATAATACAGATGTGTAGGTACTTTGACTTAGGAACATTGTTTGGACTAGTTAGGAGATAAACATACTGAAAGTCCTTTCCAAGAAAGAAGTGGCACAAAGAAGGTCCCGTTTTTTGGTTTTTTGCTTACTTCTCGAAAACGGTGCTTCGTACAAAATTTTGTTGTACTACATAATAAAAGCCAATTTAATTTACTACAACCTTGTTAGCTCGTCCCACATGTCTGAGCTTCTGGCTGGCCAGTCCATAACTGTGATGTTCACGTCCCTAAGATATTCGGGATGTGAACACCCTGACGATGCCGGCCGGTTGGGCTCTTGCATTATTATGCATAAAAAGAAAATTAGGGCCCATATAGTCTACCTAAGACCCATAGGTTCGAGATTCGAGAGTACAACTCACGAATGTACCTTTCAGCATTTAATGTTAAAGATAAGATAAGATAAGAAATCATTTATTATTATTATTATGTTGGCAGCCGTGGTCCCGTAACAACCTCAAGTTGAACCTCATTCCATGAGCCACCGCCATAAGCAACCCTCTCTTCAAAGCAGCATTGTGCGAAACGCTCTCTCTTACGTAAGTAGGCGTAGGTGATTCTATACGTACGTAAGAAGTTCGGTACGTATGGGATCACGTGAGGTTCTAAGAGCTCACGAATGTACCTTTCAGCATTTAATATTGGCAGCCGTGGTCCCGTAACAACCTCAAGTTGAGTTATGCCGCTCGCGGATATACCGCCCCAGAGAGTCCATGAACCACCGCCATAAGCAACCTCTCTTCAAAGCGTCGGTAGACCTTCTTCCTTCCATCATTGCCATGTAACACAATTTTAGACTCATCAGAAAAGAGTACACGGCTCCCATGCTGCTGAGTCCAATTTAAATGAGTGCGCGCAAAATGAAGGTGCGCTATTCATTAGCTGGCTTGTGTGGTACCATATCGCGTTTTTTTAACCTTCTCCGAACAGTTCGACCGCTCACAGATACTCGGTAGGAGTCGCAAAGTTGGTTTTGTATCTCAATGGAGGTAACGATGACAATTTCTCCAGCTGATGTCATGATGAATCGATCCTGCCTTTCAGTTATAAACCGAAATCGTGGCCTTGCTTGGCGACGAACAAAGTCGCCAGTCTCTAGGTGCCTCCGGTAAACATTTCGGAGCGCAGATCGGCTTAAATTAAGCGAAGTATCTATAGATTATTGAAAGAACCTCACCTTAATGTTAAGAATTACTAATGTTTGTTGCAAAACCAAACCCTCTTATTACAAAAAACTGCTCTGATATCGCCTTTAATCCTTAACTAGCAAGTTAATGATTATTACGAAATAATGTTAGTTCTTCAATTTTTATTACAAATCCTCGGCTAACCATAGACAATTTAGTACCGCAGGATAGTGTCAAAATTGATTGAATCATTCGTTCAGTGAAATTTCATTTTACATAACCTTATCTTGTTTCCTGAAGTAAAAATTCTAAAGAATTGTTTTTAAGCAACAATAAATTAAAATATTGAGCTAGGTAAGGTTTCCAAGTAATATGCATAGGAATTGCTTATATTTTCGGGATTAAATCCCAAAAATAAATAAACAACTTTCTCACAAATAACTTTAGCGTAAAACGGAGTGAACTGTCACGGGGATAAGTTGTCATGGTTACTGAATCGAAATTTTGAGGTTACTATTTTAGTACTCATTTTAAACCAGGGGTCCGGGTGATTTACTTAATCATGTTAATCTTAGTTTTGTAATAATATATTTTCTAGTTCTTCAGTTATTACCAGTATTAATCACACTACTTATTTTAAACCACGTTTTGTAATAACAGGGAAAGAGATCAATCACAATTACAAGAATTAAATCAAATGTAAACCAATTCTTTTGTTTTCTTAGTATTCGATTGTTTGATATCAACAAACAGAATCCAAATTGTCTTTTGTATCTTTAAATTCTGTGTTCGAAATTCAAAAAAAGACTATTGAATCAAATGATGAATGTGTCAGGTCCAAAACAGCATAAAAACTTTTTGCTCGACCTAATATAACATTAGCTATTAGTTAGGACCAAACGAAACTAAAAATGCAAGGTGGGCCAATATATGTGTGCAGAAGTGTAATATCGTCTCTTCTTTCTACTATTAGCGGAGATATGCTACTGGCGTCAAGTGCAAATTGCGTGGAAAACAGACACCCGGTAGGCCCCAAGTCTTTGTAGGCCCCAAACAAGATGGACTGAAGGTCTGATGAAGGTCGCGGGAATTCCTTTGATGGGGAAGGCACAGGACTGATCTGATCTGAGAAAACATTGGGAAAGACTTACGGCGACTATTGACTGCATTGGCTTAAATGATGATGAACGTGCGTCTTCGGAACGAGAAGTACCACAGAAACCAGGCAATGTTTAATTTTAAAAATTGAGTCTGATTACCGGCCAACGTATTTTGCACAGTATTTTAAAAAATAAGAAAGACCATAGACTGCAATTGACAACCGTTGTCAAGTGTTACTAATGTCATGGAACTAGGAAACGCGCGTTTTAAATGGAATGTGCTACTTTCGCAAAAAACAGTATGTGAAAGAAATCCAACCGGCCTTGACGCAGATTCTATACGGGTTCGGTAGAGAAAGAACGTCGCCCAGCACGTCACCCCAGTACTAACGGCTTCGCGCGGTTTTTCAAGTATGGCTTTCTATGAAAAGGCACAATCTGTTTAGGGTGCATGCCTATGTTTGTTTGTATTATCAAACTGAACGCTGATAGACGTCATCAACAGAATGAAATTCCTACCATGATGGTTTTAGAGGATCCGTATTGCTACATCCGTAACGTACATAATTTTATCACCACTTACCGTTGGGCGTAGCGTCAGCTTTGGTAAGAAGCTTCAAGCAACTGGCCATACTTGGTAAGGATACTGGCAACAATTCGCAGAGCGTCGCGTAGTGGTCGTACCTAGAAATAAACTAAACATAAATAAATAAATAATTATGCTTTACACACACACTCGCACACGCACACGCACACGCACACGCACACGCACACGCACACGCACTCGCACACGCACTCGCACACGCACACGCACACGCACACGCACTCGCACACGCACACGCACACGCACTCGCACTCGCACACGCACACGCACACGCACACGCACACGCACTCGCACTCGCACTCGCACTCGCACTCGCACTCGCACTCGCACTCGCACTCGCACACGCACTCGCACACGCACACGCACACGCACACGCACACGCACACGCACACGCACACGCACACGCACACGCACACGCACTCGCACTCGCACTCGCACTCGCACTCGCACTCGCACTCGCACTCGCACTCGCACTCGCACTCGCACTCGCACTCGCACTCGCACTCGCACTCGCACTCGCACTCGCACTCGCACTCGCACTCGCACTCGCACACGCACTCGCACTCGCACACGCACACGCACACGCACACGCACACGCACACGCACTCGCACTCGCACACGCACACGCACACGCACACGCACACGCACTCGCACTCGCACTCGCACACGCACACGCACACGCACTCGCACTCGCACTCGCACTCGAACTCGCACACGCACTCGCACTCGCACACGCACACGCACACGCACACGCACACGCACTCGCACTCGCACACGCACACGCACTCGCACTCGCACTCGCACTCGAACTCGCACACGCACTCGCACTCGCACACGCACACGCACACGCACACGCACTCGCACTCGCACGTGTCTTAACGTGTCCCTTTAATCGCTCGACATTGGCAGCACTGTTGAAAACAAAAGTCTTCACGCTGCAGCTCGTCTTCGCGCGAAGCAACTCAACTATAAATACGTTTGGGTCCGCGGCGGCCGCGTGTATGCGCGCAAATCGGACACCTCTGAAGCGATTTTTGTTCGCGATATAAATGTCGTAAATAGTCTTAAATAAGTTTATTAATTACTAACTCTTTGATATAATATAGTGGAAATGTGTCATTTTTTTTTTGTTATAACGTTCAATAAAAAAATCAAAATATATTTTCAGAATGTCAGAGGTCTCAGAACTAAAACAAAGGAATTTTATCTGAATGTTTTGACGTGTGAATGGGACATTATTGTACTGTGTGAGACGTGGCTGGCTAGTGACATAATGTCATCTGAATTATTTTGCGATAAGTACGTAGTATATAGACGAGATCGTGAGACTAGCGGCTTTCATGGGAATAAATCTGGGGGAGGGGTTTTGATAGCTGTATCAAAAAGTTATACTTCGCATCGTATTCCGCAGCTCGAGAGTAACTGTGAAGACATTTGGGTTGAAATTAATATAAAAATCAATAACAAAAATGAAGTACTTAAAATATGCTGTGTATACATACCCCCTCCGATTCAAAATCATATCCTCGAACAATTCTTCGATAGTCTCGACGTTTCTGACATTTCTTCGAAAACACTAATATTGGGCGACTTCAATATGAGTAGTATTCAATGGGATGGTCAACCGGGCACACCTCTTATTGCCTCAATGAATCAGAATAGTAAGTACGAAAAAATGCTCTCAGATTTTATATCGTTACATAATTTAAATCAATATAATTGGGTCACAAACTATAAAAATAAGATATTAGACTTGATTCTCTCCGACATAAAAGTGACCGATCTGCAGCAGTGTGAGTTACCACTCAGTAATATCGACGCATACCACCCTCCACTAGAGTTTGTTTTAGAAAGCGTTCTTCATGATGATTCTTTTAAAGTTAAGCAGGAGCCTAGGTTCAGGTTTCACAAAGCGGATTACATAGAAATACTTAAAGACCTAGGAAGTGTCGACTGGACAGATGTTTTCTCAAGGTATTTTGATATCGATACTATGGTAGCTTCATTTTATAAAATTATTAACGATACTATAGCTAAACATGTACCAAAAACTAAACTGAGCTCTCGTAAATACCCTGTGTGGTACAGTAAATCCCTTATTGATACATTACGTGAAAAAAATAAATACCGTAAACTTATCACAAATTTTCTAATCCATTAGACAAATTATCCCTTCAACTACTGAAAGAAAGATGTGTTAAGCTTACACATTCTAGCTATAAAAACTACATATCATCAATTGAATCGTCTTTAGTTTCAAATCCCAAGTTATTTTGGTCCTACCTCAAAAAGAAAAGAAGCGGCACAAGTTCATACCCCACTAAGATTCGTTATGATGGTCAAACTGCTACAAATAGACCCGAGGTATGTAACCTTTTTGCCTCGTATTTTGCCTCGGTCTATGATAGCAATTACACGTCTGTACCTAACTTCGCTCAGCCCGCTGCTCTAAGACCAACAATCCCTGACAACCCTTGCTCACAGAACTTAAGCAACATATTATTTACAAAGGAGGTCGTTATAAGGGCAATTAAAAGACTTGACCCTTGTAAAGGCGCGGGGTCGGATGGCATACCTCCTGCCTTCGTTGTCAATTGTGTTAATGTGCTTGCCGAACCTTTGTCAATGATCTTCAATCATTCTCTTACAACTGGTCAATTTCCGTTGCACTGGAAGAAGGCGTTAATTGTTCCGATTTTCAAGTCTGGTGATAAATCTCTTGTGGAAAACTATAGGCCAATTTCCATCCTTCCGGTTTTCGCTAAGATATTTGAATCCCTTGTTCGCCCTATATTGTCTTGGCACTTTAAACAAATTTTAATACCTCAGCAACATGGCTTCACTAAGGCTAGATCAACGGCTTCTAATTTGGTCTGCTTCCTGACTGAAGTGGTCGATGCCATGGATCGAGGCATTTCTGTTGACGCCATTTATACAGATTTTAGTAAAGCTTTTGATAAGGTAGATCACCAATTATTGATTAACAAGCTTTATTACAACGGAATTACTGGCAATTTCCTGAACTGGTGCGCGTCATACCTTACTAATAGACTATCTGGGGTTGTAATTGACGGAGCTACATCTGAGCTATTTATGGCGTCAACAGGAGTGCCCCAGGGATCGCACTTAGGCCCGTTGTTTTTTAATATATTTATCAATGACGTCAAGGCGTGCTTGGTGAATTCGCAGATTTATTTATTTGCTGACGATCTCAAAGTTACAAAACGGCTGGATAATGATTTTGCCACTAACTCTTTACAGGACGACCTGGATCGCTTCTCCAATTGGTGTGACTTAAATAATATGAAACTGAATGTTGATAAATGTAACTTCGTACATTTCTCTCGTAAAAAATCTTTATATCATAGATCATACCACATCAAAGAAAATATTTTGCGTGAGCTAGATGTAGTTAAGGACCTTGGGGTTTACGTTGATAACTCACTTCGATTCCACGTACACATAGACAAGATAGCCACTAGATGTTTTAAGTTGCTGGGGTTCATAATACGAAATTGTCGTGATTTTAAGCACTACTCAAGCAAAGTAGTAGTTTACAACTCTTTAATTCGCTCAAGTCTTGAATACTGTAGTGTCGTTTGGACACCTTTCTATGAGGTTCATAAAAATCGTTTGGAGTCCGTGCAGAAAAGGTTTCTTTGGCACTTATCATTTCAAGACAGAATGGCAAGGAAACTTCCAACTTATAACTCACGCCTAGCATATTATAAAATGTCCACCCTAGAAAGTCGAAGAAATATCTCTGATGGCCTATTCCTTCACAAAGTGAGTAACAGTCTCATCGATTGCCCTGATTTATTAAAGCAAATTAACTTTAACGCTCCTTATAAACTTGCCAGGAAATCCAGATACCTACCATATAAAACAAGAGGTTTTAGAACCAACCTGGGACATTTCTCTGCCATGCACAGGATTCAGTCACAGTTAAACTCGCTAACACGCTCGCGCAAACTTGATATGGATATGTCTCATTCATTACGTAAATTCAAATCAGTTCTAGTATCAGCAACAAGTTAGTAAAAATTGTTAAAGTTATTTTTTTTTATTCTAAATACTCTCTTTTCTGTTTGTTACTAAGTTTAGCTTCTCTAATCTTATTTTACATTTCGCTGTGCTGCATGATGTTTAACATGCAGCACGGCGAAATGTTTAATGCTCTTAATATAACGCATGTAACCATTCGGTATTGGTTAAGCTAGTTCTTAATTTACCTAGTATTAACAGAACCGGTTTCGACGACTGCTTGTTATTATGTGTTAGTCACTCTGCATGCCGTGGCAGCCTTTAATTAAGGCATCACTATATCATGTATTTTAATTATAAGTTAAGATTGTAAAGTGTATGCTTTGTTGGTTGTCCTTAAATAAATAAATAAAAAAAAAATTATAGATGTGTCGCAAGACACAGTACCAGCAATTTAAAAACGAATGCATAGTCTAATAATTATACCTCGACCACCCGGTGAGAATGATACCAGCAAAAGTGGTTTGAGGGCTACATCGCTTCATCTCCTGAATCCAGGCCTCATGGTTGCTGACGTATCTATTCACAGGTGATAAGATCTGGAAAATTTAAACTTTAGTCATGAAAAAAAATCAAGTGGGATAGCCGCGCTTCGACGGCCTCACAAAAAACCGGCGTGAAGTAGCCTTTGCTGTGATTCGCCGTGTGAATGGACCGGACCGGAGGTCCAAACGAGGGGAAAAGATCAGCAGCGTGCTAGTGACTTGATTGGTATTGCGGGTGTCTATGGGCGCCGGCAATCGCATACTATCAGATGATCGGTCTGCTCGTCTGCTACCAATGTGTCATAAAAAAGTTATCAAAAAATCATATTATGTGCATACAATTTTATAATCCAAATTGCAGAAATCTCAAGAGTGAGAATGCGTGTGTGTGTGTATGTGTGTGAATGCGTATGCGTGTTAGTATGTGAGTGTGAGTTAGTGTCTACGTGTGTTGCGTATGTTGACTGCTTTGTTGGTGGTGGGTGCATCGCACTTAAAAGCGACAGCTGCGCTTGGGATCCCAGGTTCGATCCCCGGGTCGGGCCCAAATTTATACCTGACTTCATATGATAAGAAATTCTCAGTGTCGTCGGCCTGGAGTCTGGAAGTTGGCGATCTTGTACACCCGTGCCTAGAAAAGCACGTTAAGCCGTTGGTCCTGCACCCGATCCCTCTTCGGTCGTGTCACACTGGTGTCCCATCGGATTATGAGGGCAAGCGAATAGAGATGCACTTGATGATGATATTATATGTCAAATGCGTACCTGACAGCTGCCATTGGCGCCTTTGTAGGCAGAGCCCGCCCACACCTGCGGGAAAAGCATTCGGTAGTTCTCCCAGAGACCCGGGCTGATCTGGAAGAACTCTTTGGCGTTGTAATCCCATATCACCGGTTGGACGAACTCACCTAAATCGTAATCTGTAAAACGATTGGCTGAATATAATGCACAATCTTTATTTTGAGTCAACAACTACGTATGTATTTTAACAGTGGGAGAGCCACGGTTCGGCATGAATGGGCCGGCTCGACCGGAGTAATACCACGTCCTCACAGAAAACCGGCGTGAAGCAGTGCATACCCTGTGTTTCGCTGCGTGAGTGAGGGTACCGGAGGCCCAATCCAAGGGAAGGGGGGTTAAAAGGTAAGTAGCGCACTTGTGACACCACTGGTGTTGTTGCTGTCCATGGGCGACGGTAATCGCTTATCATCAGGTGATCCGTCGGCTCGTTTGCCACCTATAATATAAAAAAAATGAATAAAATTCTTATACATTTTAGGTGCTCAAGTGTGTTCGAAACCAATCTTTGGATTTTTTTAAATCAATGTAGGTATCTCTTTGCGCTTTATTGGTCTATTGGTTTAAGTACCGGGCCGTGATCTCGGGGTACTGGGTTCGATTCCCGGGTCGAACAAAAAGTATGTTTCGTATTTTTCGAGCATTGCTCGGGTTTGTGATCACCACCGCAACCACTTAGGCAAGCGTGATGATTATTTATTTATTTATTTATTTATTTATTTATTTATTTATTTATTTATTTATTTATTTATTTATTTATTTATTTATTTATTTATTTATTTATTTATTTATTTATTTATTTATTTATTTATTTATTTATTTATTTATTTATTTATTTATTTATTTATTTATTTATTTATTTATTTATTTATTTATTTATTTATAAGATCACCAACAAAATTTACATCAGTACATGATACAATAATAACACCAGAAAATTTATAAATCATTCTAAACGAAATCTTATTTATAGGTGACAACGGCATGCAATATTGACAACAGTAACAGTAGGTAGTGTTGAAGAATTAATTAAATATTACTAAAATCAATTTCACTACAAAGAGAGGTGTTTTTGACACCTTTTGGGGAGAACTAGTTTTTTAAATTTAACTAAAGAACCACAACTTATATCGACATCAGTATTTTTAGATTTTATGTTATACTGGCGAATCATTCTGTTTAAGGGGGAAAAATTACCAACATTTGATTTGGAGCTCCTCAAGCCGAATAAGTTATACCGAGATGCTCGCGGCAACCTCTTTGGGACATTAATATTTACTTTAGACAGCAGCTCAGGGCAATCCAAGGCTCCATTTACCAGTTTGTATAGAAAAACGTGGTCCAACATTTCTCTGCGATCCTTCAGAGAGTCCAGTTTAAAGTGTCGCAGTCTGTCTTCGTAACGAGGTAGCTTCCTAGCCAGACCCACACTGTAGGAAAGATGCCATAGAAATCTTTTTTGGACTCGTTCAAGTTTCTTGACATATACATCATAGTGTGGGTTCCAGACTGCGCTACAGTATTCCAAACCACTGCGTACCAGGGCATTGTACAAAATTATCTTAGTTTGTGGTTTTTTGAATTCCTTGCAATTACGCAACACGAAACCGAGCGATTTAAAGCCTCTGTTCACAATATTTTCGATATGGGTGCTGAAGCGGAGACTAGAGTCCAACAAAACTCCTAAATCACGCACATTGTCCAGTTCATTTAGTTTTTCGTGACTTATGAAATATTCCCTAAGTAGTGGCCTCTTTTTACGAGAAAACTTGACAACAAAGCATTTTCGAGTGTTAAGAGTCATTCCATTTACATCGCACCATTCAACTAGACTATCTAGATCTTTTTGGAGTAGTAACACATCATCAGCGTTTTCAATCCTTTTGAGAATTTTGACATCATCAGCAAACATGTAACTCTTAGAGCTTCTGAAGCGCAAGTGAATATCATTAATAAAGATATTAAACAGTAAAGGTCCAAGGTTAGATCCCTGTGGGACTCCGGAGAGCACATCGATAGGGTTTGAGGCGTATCCATTTATTACAACAGTAGACTTTCGATTTTTGAGATATGACTCAAACCACGCTAGAAGGTTTCCTGATATCCCTATAGATGATAGCTTTCGTATTAATATACTGTGACTAACCCTATCGAATGCCTTACTGAAGTCAGTGTATATGACATCCACAGACCCCCTGTCGTCCAATGACTCAGATAGATCATCAATGAGAGCAACAAGATTAGTGGAAGTCGACCTAGCTTTTACAAATCCATGCTGCTGCAGAGCGACTGTTTGTTTGAAGTGCCATGCAATTAGGGGACGAACCAACTGTTCAAAAATCTTTGCAAAAACGGGAATAATAGAAATAGGTCTATAATTGTCTACTCTTGTTCGGTCTCCATTTTTAAATAAAGGCAAGACCAAAGATTTTTTCCAGCAAGAGGGAAACTTGCCTGTACTGAGAGACTTATTAAATATTCGCGTGAGCGGATCAGAAAGAGCCGCTGCACATCTCACAGCAAATATAGATGGTATGCCATCAGCTCCAGCGCCCTTGAATAAATTGAGTCTTTTTAATACCTTAAAGACTTGTTCTCTTGAAAATTTTATAGAACTGAGATATGTGCTTGGCTGATCTGATACTAAGACATTATCTAGACAACTATCGTCCCGGATATATACTGATGAGAAATGTGATGCAAAAAGATTGCACATATCATCGCCATTAACCGCGGTCTCTTCATCAAGAGTCAATTCTGCAGGAAAGGTACTTCTACCACTTCTTTTTCTCTTAATAAACGTCCACAGAAGCTTAGGATTCTCAGTTAACATATTTTCTAAGCCATCTAAATATTGTGAGTACGCAGACTTTTGGAGTTTTTGGCACCGGTGCTTTAACAATTCGAAGGCTAAAAGATCGCGTGGATTATTATTGAACTTTCGTATTTTCATTCTGTATTTGTACTTTTCCTTTAGTAGTTTTATGAGGTTTTGCGAATACCATGGCGGAAATTTATTGTTAATCGGTTTCGATTTAGGTAGGTACGTGTTTCTCAATCACAGAGCGAAGGATTGCATGTAACTTAAGAGTCATAGCGTCTACATCAAGATTATCGTGAATCTCATCGTCCCAAGACACATCACCTAACTCCTTGACAATTTCATCATAGTTTGCTTTGAAGAAACAGTATCTTACATTATCACACGGCGAAAGAGTAGTAGGGTTGATATTTCTCATTGTAAACTGTAGCGGTGGGTGCAATGGGTCGACCGAGGTAAGAAGAGGGCTTGTATTCAAATTTAATTCGTCAATGTTGGTAGTGCTAAGTACCAAATCCAGAATCCTTTCTTTATTATTTACAATATTATTATATTGCTGTAGTCCATTTAGGGCAAAAAAGTCTAGTAATTCTTCTGCCATTTGACTTCCGGAATTGACTCCATTTAAAGACGTTGACTCAGTTTTAGGGGTCCACTTAATATTACTCAAATTAAAATCTCCTACAATTAGGGTTCTATCATTGAATGATTCCATAACCTGGTTAGTATTTGTGACGAAATTATCTAATATATGTCCTTGCAAGGGTGGTGGTAGATAAACGCAGCATATGTATAACCTTTCTGCTTGTCCTTGAAAACTTTTAAGATCTATAGATACCCACAAATCCTCGCAATTCGACTCCAATGCACTTAGTCTTTTTGACTGTAGTCTAGCAGAGACTGCTATGAGGACGCCACCCCCGTCTTCCTTTGAATGGAAGCCACTACTTTCGCGATCTCTTCTGTATACAATATAGCGAGAATCGAAGAGCTCCGAATCAAAAATGCTTGAATTTAGCCAGGTTTCAGTAAATATAATAATATCAAAACTATTGCAAATAACATTATTAAAAAGATCGACTGTCTTGGTTCGTAAGCCTCTAACATTTTGATAATATATCTTTAAACTATATTTTATTTCGGTTCGTTCCAGTACTTGCACAAAGTAGGGTATAAAAGGTATTAACTAAGTTTATGTAGACATTCAAAATTGCGTATGTGTATGTAATTGGCCTCTTCATTTTTACGTACAAATATCTTGCCATCACGAACCCATACAAACTTGTAGTTGAGCTCTTTAGATTTGCGACGCGCTGCAGAATGAAGTTCTTTGTTTTCTGGCGTTAAATGCTCCACTATGTACACTGGTGACTTCCTATTGTCAGCTAGCCCGAGATGGCTTGTATTCAACTTATCGTGAGGATGATTTTTATTATAGGAAGATGACGCAGCCAGGAATGTATCCCTTAGGCGAGGACTTCTAAACTTGACTAAGATTGATCTGGGTCGGGGGGAGCTTTGGTTAAGTTTCGCTACTCTCGAACAGTAATGTATATCGCTATCATTTATGGGACATTTTATAACTTTACTTAGCTGTAACACCGTGCTGACTGGGTTTTCTTGTTTATGTTCCGGCACACACTGAAGTTCTAGATTGGTTGCTCGGGTTTGTTGGTCCAGTTGGCGCAGCTTAGTGGTAAGATTTTGTGTTGTTGTGCGCAGAACCTCATTCTCTTTCTCAAGATTTTACAATTCTAGCATTCTGAGTGGAAGATATGTCTCTTATCTTTTCAAACTCCTCATTAATGAAAGTAATTGTTTCCTCAAATGATGTCATCCCCTTCTTTATGTCCTGCAACTCCGAATTTAAGCTTAATCCCATCATAGTAGCGATAACTTGATTTCTATGATGGAGGATTTTAGTTAGGAGGCCCTGCATTGGGACAGTATATATGCTGATACTATAAAAAAAATGTGCGTGCAGAGAAGGAAAACATTTTCCTCACGATGTTTTCCTTTAACGCCGCGCTATCGTTAGAAACGTCTGCACGTCTCGGATAGTTTCTGAAACGTGTAACCGTGATTTAGATGGTCTGGTTCCCTTGTTGAAGGGTTGCGAAGGTTAGACGGCCATCGCTAAATGAGGATTTTCGCGTTTGAAAAATCCGCTAGATGGCGTACTGTTGGACTGAGGTCCAACATCAACCGCATTGGTTGTTTAGTTTGTCAAATTGACATATTGACAGATCACGTTTAAAAATAACTAATCACATTGTATATGCACCTCACTCCTATAGTACTCGATCTAGCGGATTTTTAAATCCCTCTTTGTTCTAAATGACTGCCTCGGTGGCGCAATGGTTAGTGGGTCGCACTTTAACACCCCCCCCCCTGGTCGGGTCAAAAATTTGTACCTAAAGAAATTCTTAGTGGCAGCCCGGAGTCTGGAAGTTGGCGGTCTTGTGTGCCCGTGCCTCGGAAAGCACGTTAGGCTGTTGGTCTATCGCCCGATCCCTCTCCGGTCATGTCACAGTAGTGTCCGATCGGAATATGAGGGTAAGGGAATAGATTGTGCACTTGTGTTTGCGCGCACACTTGAGCACTATAATATATACTGCGTACCTACATGGCTGATCGATGAGATTGGCCGTCGTAGCCTTAATCGGTTGGAGGATATTATTATTACCAGACATCCCGAATCCAAGAT
>JADPWL010002037.1:0-10667 GCA_019059595.1 Marasmia exigua | reverse complement strand
CTTTAAAACGACGGCTGCGCAAGAGGTCGATCCCCGGGTTGGTCCAAATATTTGTACCTAGTTTTCGGTAAAAAATCTAAGACGGAGCCCGGAGTCTGGAAGTTGACGGACTTGTACACCCGTGTCTCGGAGAAAAAAAAAAAAAAAAAAAAAAAAAAGCACGTTAAGCTTTTGGTCCTGCGCCCGATCCTTTCTCCGGTCGTGTCACAGTAGTGTCCCAGCGGAATATGAGGGTAAGGGAAAAGAAGTGCCCCTAGGGTTTGCGCACACACTGAGCACTATAATATATCCTGCGTACGTGGCTGAATTGTTTGAAATGGGCCGACGTAGCAGTAATTGTTGGAGAATAGTAAGGCAAAATTGGGCTCTATTATGGAGTCAGTTTTTTTTTCAAGGTAGAGTCATTCAAAAGTATCTCTGTGTTGTAACCTTTCAATTTTTTTCGTAGGTATTTATTTGTCTGTGCCGGTTAGTCTATTAAATATCTTCTAAGTCAACTTATCTTTCACTTCGTTATGTCATAGAGGCCAGGGCCCATCATCGTCATCGGGGCAGCCCATTGAAGTCCCCACTGCTGGGGCACTGGGCTCCCTCAATCACTGCGGGGTAATTGCCAACTCACCACGCTTGGCAGAAGGGTTGGCGAGGGTTTTTGATATAAATGCAGAGTTTTCCTTCTCTGGGTGCCTGATGATCAGGCAGCAGCTTCACTTAGTCGCCTTTTACGACACCTCGGTAAGAGTGAGGGTGGCCTATCTCCTCTGCCTTGGGACCACCGGCCGGAGCCCATTCTCGGGGTAATTTTCGATAGAAAACACATGGCGGATGTCCGCATTAAATCCATAACAAAAAAAACTATGTTTTAGTGATATATGTTCGTATATATAAATGTCACGAGCCCGAAATTGGGCTCCCGGAACCCTATCGAGGGATTTTCTATATGAAAAATCATACGGATATGACGTCAGTCATCTTTGGGAATAGCCGTGGAATATGTTCTATACCTTGTACATATTCACGGTCAATGATATTATGTAGAGGAATTCAATAACTAGTCCTCCGAGACTTTGTGCATCCGCCGCCACCAGCTGCTCTCGCTGACTGGCACTGGTCTACCAACATAAAAGTAAAGTAAAATTTAGTCCCATGAAACTGTGCCACTGCGGCATAGGCCTCCATCATAGAAATCAAGTCATCGCTAAACTATGACTATATGGGATTAGGCTTAATCCCACGGCACAAGCTTGCCAAATGCGGATTGGTGCCCCAACCCGGAGCTATGTTCGAAAAATTCGAAACATACTTTTCGCTCGACCCGGGATCGAACCCGTCCCTAGAGTTCGATTTCACGAACCAGTACATTAAAACACTAGACCAACAGACATCTACTATATTGACAACTCGATATAATGTCTCAATTTCATTTTTGTGGCAAACACGGTACATACAGAGCTAATAAACTAAAATTTTGGCTAAGCATGTATCATCGTCAGCCCCTTTAATTCCCCACTGCTGGGTCTGGCCTCGCCTCATCACATGAGGGTAATTGCCATACTTCAAACTCACGCTTGGCAGACGGGTTGGCGAGGGTTTTGATATAATTTGGGCTAGAGTTTTCCTTCTCTGGGTGCTGATGATCATGCAAAAAAAAAACAGCTTGACCTTGTGGACTTTTAAACGACACCTCGAAGAGTGAGGATGGCCTATTCTACTCTGACTCGGGACGCACATTAACGGCTAAGCATGTATAGGCAAAATATATAACATGCAGATGTTTAAGAACTATAAGTCACCATTTCATCCAGAAAAGGAAATAAAGGTCTCTATGTCATAGAAGCTATATATTCATAGATTTAACAATAATATTTTTATTTCTATTTGTATTAAAAACCTTTATGTCATATTCCCATATGATATTAAGGTTCTTAATGAGATCCCAATCTCATAATAACTCTTAAGTAACGAAAAACACATATTAAGACAGTTGTTTTGAATATTTTTTGTGTCTTTGTATTTCTAGCTACAAAGCTCCTATAAGTTTTATATATTTAGTCACTATGATTTCAGTTGTGACAGAGCGAAATCATTTGTGGATTTCCTGTGATCTAGAAGTGTAGCACAGAACTAGTAATGACAAACCAGTGTGCCAGACACCGACAGTACACATATCTATCCACAGTTTGTTTAGAAAACAAGTACAGTCAACTACAAGAGATGTTGCCTTTTAGTCTTACTAAGAGGACTTTTAGTATCCAAAATATCCACGTTGCTTCGTGACATTTCAGTATCCACACTATCATAGATGCGTTAAAGTCGTATTATTACGTATGCAATATATCTTTCATTGTCCAATACATAGTGATCATAAATTAAGAGCAAACGTAGTAGAAAAAAGTATCAGGCCTATACTGTCCACTGCAAGACAAAGTCCACCATTCAAAGAATCAGTTATCGCTCTAGATGATGGGATTTGCTTAATCACCACGCTTGCCAATGCGGATTGGTGATCACAAAACCCGAGCTATTGTTCGAAAAATTCGAAACATACTTTTCGCTCGACCCGGGAATCGAACCCGTCCTAGGTTCGATTCACGAACCAGTACTTAAACCACTAGACCAACATAACATCTACTAATATTGACACTCGATATAATGTCTTCAATTCAATTTTTGTGCAAACACGGTACATACAAGATCTAATAAAATAAAAATTTTGGCTAAGCATGTATCATCGTCAGCCCATTTAAGTCCCCACTGCTGGGGCATGGGCCTCCCTCAATCACATGAGGGGTAATTGCCATACTCACCACGCTTGGCAGACGGGTTGGCGAGGGTTTTGATATAATTGCAGAGTTTTCCTTCTCTGGGTGCTGATGATCATGCCAGCAGCTTTACCTTAGTGGCCTTTTACGACACCTCGGAAAGAGTGAGGATGGCCTATTCTACTCTGCCGGGACCACACGGCTAAGCATGTATAGCCAAAATATATAACATGCAGATGTTTAACATAAGTCACCATTTTCCATCCATAAAGTCTCTTATGTCATAGAAGCTATATATTCATAGAAATTTTAACAATATATTTTTAATTCTATTTGTATTAAAAACCTTTATGTCATATTCCCATATGATATTAAGGTTCTTAATGAGATCCCTCTCATAATAAATCTTAAGTAACGCACATATTAAGACAGTTTTTGATATATTTTTGTGTCTTATTGTATTTCCTAGCTACAAAGGCTTATAAGTTTTATATATTTAGTCACTATGAGTTCATGTTGTGCAGAAGCGAAAGCCTTTGTGAATTTCCTGTGAGCAGAAGTGTACACAGAACTAGTAAACAAAGTGCAGACGACAGATTATGAAGTTTGTTTAGAAAACAAGTACAGTCAACTACAAAGAGATGTATGCATTTTAGTCTTACAAAATGAAGGAACTTTTAGTATGCAAAAAATATCCACCGTTGCTTCGTGACATTTCAGTATCCACACTATCATAGATGCGTTTAAAGTCTTATTATTACGTATGCAACTTATCTTCATTTGTCAATACATGTTGATATAAATTAAGAGCAAACGTAGTAAAAAGTATCAGCCTATACTGTCCCACTGCAAGACAAAGGCCACCATCAAAGAAATCAAGTTATCGCTTCTATGATGGGATTTGGCTTAATCACCACGCTTGCCCAATGCGGATTGGCGATCACAAACCCGAGCTTTGTTCGAAAAATTTGAAACATACTTTTCACACGACCCGGGAATCGAACCCAGGACCCCGAGATCACGGCCCAGTACTTAAACCACTAGACCAGCAAGGCGTTAACGTAGTGGGATACATAACTATTGCAAACAAAACGAGTCGATGATAATGTAAGGTTTATTTGCTACAAAATGGTCACGAAACAAGGGTAATTCATTATGGCAAACGAAAATTGATTTCATTTTGTAAGACTAACGTGGATACATCTCTTTGTAGTTGACTGTACATGTATGCATGTCCATTTAGCATGTTAGATCAACAAAATAAGCGAAAAGAAAATCAGCTGTTCCATACAAAACAGAATATCCACCCGGCAATCGTCACTATACATCCTACTTATTATGAGGTTTTCAGGATGTAAAGAATAAAAAATTATGGTGTATACACTTGACAAGGGGATCACAAAACCCGATCTAAGAAAAGTTCCTGAACAAAACTCGTTCTAACCACTTTTTTTTAATTTAATATCTTTTCCCTTCGATATATTTCGAAGCCTTTGTCATTCCTTTGTTTATTTTTATTCTGTTGTTTGTCAGCTTTATTCCAGTAATCATGTTTTGTTATGTTTTACACATATTTTATTTCAGCGTCATCGTCAGCCCATTTAAGTCCCCACTGTTGGGGTACGGGCCTCCCTCAATCACATGAGGGGTAATTGCCATACTCACCACGCTTGGCAGACGGGTTGGCGAGGGTTTTGATATAAATGCAGAGTTTTCTTTCTCTGGGTGCTGATGATCATGCCAGCAGCTTTACCTTAGTCGCCTTTTTAAAAATTCTATAAATTTTGTCTTATTCTTTTTACTGTTAATTATTTCCTTTATGCTGGTTTTAGTTAATTTTTCCTTTTTCTAACCGTACGACCAAATCGGAGTTCCCCCACCTTTTCACACGCGCTGTGTCTTCTTTGTTTGATTGCGACAGGTATATTCTCGTTTGTTACGGGACATCTTCGTTGTAAGCCACCAGGCTCAAGAATAAACGTGGTGGGTAAAGGTCGCCAATACTCAGGAAATCTAAGAGACACATATATGTATACTTTTAGTATTTGTTAGAAATAACAATTAAAAGAACGTCACTAATGCCTGTTTATGATTAAGGTGACGGGTAGGGCACACTGGCTACGCCAATCAATTTTAATTTTTAGCTACTAGACCTATCTATTCTATACCTACTATCTATCTAGATCTATTTTGAACAGTTTCGGGATAACTACCCCTCGGCAAACACTTATACTATTTGGGTCCTGGGTCCGTTTTTGGACGCGAAAAATTGATTCACGCCAAAAATGGCCACTTTTGACCCAACATTTTTTCATGGTTATTTAATAATTAGTATAAGTGTTTGCCGAGAAGTTGTGACAACGATATTGTTTAAAATAGATTCGGTTTAGTAGCTACAAATTAAAATCGATTGGCGTCGCTAGTGTGCCTTACCCGTCACCTTAAGGTGTTGACAGCATTATAACTTCGTGGTGACAGCACTAGTTACATTTGACGACCCGTTTGGAACAGTGGTAGTGAACGCTGCCTCTAGTGCAAGGGTTGCGGGTTCGATTCCCGCACAGTACAAACATTTGTGTGCATGAACATATCTGTTTGTATTGGTCTGGGTGTTATCTATGTATTATAAGTATGTATTTACAAAAGAAAGTATTATATGTATACATTATGTAATCCCACTGTTGATTCTGATATCCGTAACACAGGTGCTTGAGCTACCTATCTCGGAGTCAGATCAATGTATGTGATGTTGTGAAATATTTATTTATTTATTTATTTATTTACTGTTGCTACGCAGTCGGTTGTTTGGTTTGTCGTACTCCATCTTGTTTAAATAAATGAACGATATTTTGCTTCACCAAACTGCGTTTTATTAAATCACAATAGTCCTTCCCGAGGATCACATCTGGGACCTATGCAGATGTATAATTTTATATAACTAACCAAAAGCCAGCGAGTCAGTCCTATGCAGGGTGTAATTATAATTAAAAGCTACATAATTTTAAACGCTTTATTCTAGCAATTTAGGACTGTCTGAATATTTTTTCAAAATTTGATACAAAGACCATACTTTTGTGAGAATTTCAGAATTTTTTTTTAGACAATATTGGTTCTAAATGACTAATCCCGCGATCACATAATCATCTTATCCTCTCGGCATACGGACCGAATCTTGTTGTAAATTACTAGTAGAATTCGAAGGATCAGTATTCATTGTTACACTATATATTCATTGTTCATGGCAACTTTACCCTGTCATGGGCAGGCTAGGTTATAAGTAGCCCCTTGATATAGCCCGCACTCAAATATTCACCACCTCTCTCGGAGGCTTCTACCTTTCTCGTACCTACCGTCTCTAGAGGTATAGTTGCAAACAATATTTACGAAATATAATACCAAGAGTATTATATTTTTTCAAAAAATGTAGAGTCTAGTCAAACATGATGGATCCTAAAATAACGTTTTTATATACCTACCATGAGTACCTATTATGAGTTTAAACGTAAGTGGGTGGAGGAACAGAGGACGGCCGATAAAAGAGATGAATGGATTGTGTGAAGAATGACATGATGGAAAAAGAGGTGGATGATTCGATGACGAATGACAGGGACGTATGGAAAAGGAAAACATACCGCGCCGACCGCAGATAACCTGGGAAAAGGGCAGGAGGATGATGATACCTACCTTTTTGGGTGTACATTTGTATGTCGAAAGGTTACATTTTGGCTACTACCTTTTTTTTAGATTTCAATTCAAATGAAAACAAAATGAAATTAAAGAATTCAACTGACGTAAAAACACTTTATATGAAATTTGAACATTTGACAAAGTCAGTTACGTGACTTATGTAACTTTTTTTGTAAATTTTTGGTTCTTACAAGTGTAATACTTATGTTAAGGTGACGGGTAGGGCACACTAGCGACACTAATCGATTTTAATTTTTAGCTACTAAACGGGAACTATTTTAAACAATTTCGGGGTTACAACCTCTCGGCAAACACTTATACTTATACTTTATTAACTAACCATGCACAAATGTTGGGTCCAACGAGTACGAAAAAATTATTTACGAATACGTGAATCAATTTGTCACGTACAAAATCGGATCATGGTTATCAAATAAATAGTATAAGTGTTTGGCTAGAGGTTGTAACCTCGAAATTGCTTAAAATAAGTCCGGTTTAGTAGCTAAAAATTTAAATCGATTGGCGTCGCTAGTGTGCCCTAACCGTCACCTTAATAAGCACATAATTATAAACATTTTTTTTATCTTTGCATGCCTTGGAATTGGCAAGTTTTATTTAATCAGCGCTACAAATTAGTTTCCTACTATTTTGTACTAAGAATTTCATAATGCCCTGTTGGTTGTTCTAAAAGAAATATTACGAGTATATGAATTGAGACATAATAAAGTTACGTCGTGTGGTCCTGGCAGAGTAGAATAGGCCACCCTCACTCTTACTGAGTTTACCTCAGCCATCATCATGTTACCCGAATTTACCTCAGATTATGCCAGCAGCTTTAGCTGCTGGCATGATCATCAGCACCCAGAGGAGGAAAACTCTGCATTTTTATCAAAACCCTCGCCAACCCGTCTGCCAAGCGTGGTGAATATGGCAATTACCCCTCATGTGATTGAGGGAGGCCCGTGCCCCAGCAGTGGGGACTTAAATGGGCTGATGATGATGATGAAAGTTAACAATTTATTTACAAAAAATCATTTGCCTGTATCAATCTACGTTTACGAGTACGAATACTTTTAATCGGTTAGAAAACTAGTATGCCAACATTTTAATAAAGCTATGTGATGACCCTAAGTCCGCCCTTAGCCTTCTTAGTAGAGTCAATCCATCCGATCCGGCGAGAACCAAAGTCATCGACATTGCTCACCAGATTAGTAAGCTTAAGTGGCAGTGGGCTGGCCATATTAGCCGCAGAACCGACAACCGATGGGGTAAACGCTTTCTAGAGTGGAGACCGCGTCTTGGCAAATGTAATGTAGGGCGCCCTCTGGCTAGGTGGAGGGACGATCTGCGCAAGATGGCTGGCAAGAGCTGGATGCGAGAAGCCATGTATAGATCACGGAGGCGAACAGTTGGAGAGGCCTACGTCTAGCAGTGAACTGCGATAGGCAGATGATGATGGTTAACATAAAATTCATTCATAAAATAATATTTAAATAAGATAATAAACGGAGAATGGATTCGGCGGCTAGGGCTAAAACAAGCCGCGTGGGCTGCTGCAATTCAAAGGTTTAAAATTATTAGTGTCTAGTGGTTTTTAGTGTGCAAATTTGGTGTTTGTTTGTGCAGTGAAGTGTCGAAAAGTAATCCTAATAATAAGAATCGTTGAATTGTATCGTTTTTAACACTGCTTTTGTGTGTCGAGTGAGTGGTCTAGTGACAACTTGCTTGGACCTAATAGAGTCTTAAAACCCGCGATTGCTTTTAGAGTGATATCCGCTGAATCCGTAGGTCGATAAAACGCAAAAACACCGGCGTTTTATTGAGTGACTTCGACTGTTGACTACCTAATTATTCTCAATAAGATACTTGGCAATGGCAAATTTATTCGGGTAGAGCCATATAAAAAAAAAAAGATAATAAACAATAATAATGAATACTTACTTAGAGATTATATACTGATTATAATTATGTCACATTTAAGAATTCGTCAATAGAGTAAGGAAATTTTTCCAATAACAACAAAGACAAAAATATTCACAAACTAAGATGTGCATAATCATAATCACAGATAACTGTATTGTTGCAATTCATTGTAATTTGCAGTGCACTTTTTGCACTTAATGTCAAATAAAACCATAGATTGGATCAAACTGTCATTTTTTTTATCTTAATTGTTTTTTTTAATCATTTTGTCAACGTGTCAACATTGACGATATGAAACAATCGATAGCGCCACTGTCGCTTTTATAAATAAGTTATAATTCTACCTTCTTCCGTTCTATTTAGTAATTCTATTTCACATTATCATTTATTTATGTACATTAGTATTTATTTATTTATGGTTACACATTAACACGGTCGTCACTCACAACAGGTCCTGCCAGAATACCAGCGCTGCCGCGGCATTTCTGTCGTGGCAGCACCATGCTGAGGCCAGGACCTGATTGACCTCACACTATCACACACGCCTACTTATTTAGAATATTTCATTATATAACTGTGTATTTACCTACCTATCGTCTGTTCTCGTACTCACCTTTGTCTGTAGTTTTAATGTGTCAATGTTACCTTATCTATGTTTACTAATGAATGTTCATTGTTAAATTATTTATTGTGATGGTCAATAAAATGTTTCTTTCTTCTTTCAATAAGAAAGCCTTCAGTTTTTCTTGAAGACATGTAGCTTGTAGACAACACGTTTTCATTTCATTCATCATCATCATTTCAGCCAATAGACGTCAACTGCTGGACATAGCCCCTCCCCCAATGTTCTCCACACAGATCGGTCCTGCGCCGCCCGCATCCAATGGATTCCCGCGATCTTCACCAGATCGTCAGTCCACCTTGTGTTAATTTCATTGGTAATTTATTCAATAGATGTATATACTGGTTTCTGGCGCTGTGCTTTGCCGCACACAATTTGGGGACGAAGAGGTTTTTTACAGTCCATTCGACGTGTACTTTCTCTAATTTTTCTACCATGATCAGTTTCATACTCATGAATATACTTCGCAAAGTTACTTTTAACTACAAGAATATATAGTGCAGGTACAGACAATATAGATAAGGATTTAAAGTGTCCTCCGACATAAGACCCTTTGCGATATCCGTACGATTGTTTCTGATGGCCTTTTTTCTGCAGTATAAAAGCCTATCTTGTTTTGTTTGTATCTATTTCCCCAAAGTTGAATACTATATCTCCATCTATGAATGGATTCTTGCAGTACATAGTATCTAGTCCCCAAAAATAATTTGTTTTTATTTGAATTCGTAAAATAACTTTGCAACCTTCATCCTCCTCATCTTAGCGTGCATTCATTGCATTCAAAGTTGTCGCTTCGGAGCCCGTGTTGCGGCTGGAGCATGATCCAGGATTCGGGAAATCTATAATTACGATGAAGCGACTGGCCGTCTGACTCTTTCGCAAACCTCATGCACGTGACCAAAACCAATGAGATCACGGTTACATGTTAAAATATATCTCAAATATTTTAGGTATCCACAATTTCGAGAAACTATCCGAGACATGCAGGTTTTCCCTCAGGGATGTTTTTCCCTCACCGCCGCGCTATTGTAGAAAAGCACTTTAGATTTGAAAATCCAGATCCTTTGGATTTATCATTTCGGGCCACAACTCCCCTTATGGAGGCACGTTCTAATCCATTGAGCACGCTCATGAAAATAGATCTCTGGAATAGAGTTTTCAACATTCCATAAAAGATATAAAAGCTTTCCTTACTTCAGAACCCGAAGAAGATTGAAATTAATAAAAATCAAATGGTAACGCTAGGAGATGAAACAAATACCCTTAAGATAGAATCGACATCGTATCAATATAACTGTATGCACAAACGTACAACATGTATAACCAAACACACCTATTTTGTTTACGGCTCGATACCGCACACAATTTTTCAGAAAAAACATTTTCATGTCTCGAGCTCAAACAAATACAGGTGTTTTCTGTCCCGTGTGCGCTTTCGTTCGCCGCAGACGTTCGCTTTCAGCTCGATGATCGCCCCGCTATTAACCTACTCTATCCGAGGTACCTACCCTATCGTGATACCTTCATAACTATTGTGAAGGAAAATATTGAGATTGTGTCAAGATGACGGGATTGGCTACAAAAGAGTGCCGAAATTGTTTTTTTTTTATGTTATGCGTGCAGACGAGCAAACGGATCATCTGATGAAGCCGTCCATGGATACCCGCAATAAC
>JADPWL010002033.1:0-10103 GCA_019059595.1 Marasmia exigua | reverse complement strand
TTACTTGGCAAAATGCGACTTAACCTCTGACTTGTGGGCGAGTTCCCAGAACTTCAAGGATTGCGGTACTTACTATGCGCGTATTGAAGGGAAACACTGAGGTTTCAGAAGCGTTAGGTGAGCAATATTTACCAAAATTTGCCGGTGATGTTTTTTAACCTAAAACTAAAACCGGTACAACCATTGCCCTTGCAGACCGTTTGGATACGCTGGTGGTATTTTTGGTATTGGACAAGCGCCTACAGGCTCGAAAGACCCGTTTGCACTTCGTCGCTCTGCCATTGGGATCTTGCGTTTAATCATTGAAAATGAATTGAACGTGACCATTGAAGAATTGGTCAATCTTGCACTTCAAGGCTACGGCGATATCGTCAAAGATCACGATAAAACCCGTACTGATGCAGTGGCTTTCTTAGAAGGTCGTTCCGTCCAAGTACGAGACCAAGGCGTTGCTGTTGACGTACTTCAAGCGGTTCAAGCACTGGCACAAAATCACCACTCGATTTTGACAAGCGCGTGAATGCGGTCAACCATTCCGTGCGTTTACCTGAGCTGCTGCACTGCTGCTGCGAATAAATTGTTGCCAACATTCTTGCAAAAGAAGCGGCACCAGAAAGTTGCAGTCGTTTGAAGCGAACTGGTTGACAGATGCTGAAAAAGCTTATTTGCTGAGGGCTTCCAGCCGTCCACGCCTGTGGTTGAACCATTACTTGGCAGCAAAAGACTACACTGCTTGCCTTTTCTAGCTGCCGCACTTCGCCGCCGATTGATGCCTTCTTTGATGGCGTGATGGTGATGGCTGATGATGCAGAGTTAAAAGCCAACCGTTTACGTTTGTTGGCACAGTTGCGTCACTTATTTACTGCGGTTGCGGATGTGAGTGTATTGCAGGGTAATTCCTACTTTGTAATTCAAGCCATGTTTTTATCTGATAAAACATGGCTTTTTTATTGCTTGCTGCTTCATCCGCTGTAACCAGTCTTTCGCTGAGCCAGTCAGATGAGGTGAAAGTTTTTCCCACACCAAGGCATGATAATCATTGAGCCAGCGGCGCTCGATTGATAAGCATTGCATATTCAATACGCTGATTGAGTCAAACGGACAAAAAAAAAATAGCGTCGTGTCTCAAATAAGAAAGTTACAATAGTCCGACTGCATCGCCATCGTCTGATCACTCACTAAGTTTTTCATCGAATCCCCCATTCCCCTCGCGGTAAGTCCCGGCTCATTGAGGTGATCATCCTGCTTTTTCATACCCGAATAGGCGTGATTGGCGCATAGTAAGACAGTATTTGCGGGCCTCATGCACATTTAATGCAAAGCCAACGCCGTGACCCGTGCCATGACGTAGCCAGTGTGCCTGCATAATTCTTTGCGACAATACTGTCCGAGTAAAGGCGCTGCAATAAAAAAGGCCCGTCAGGAAATACGGTCTGCGCAAGTGCAATATGTGCCTTACAAAAAGTATAGTTCGCGGCATTGCGCGGGTGGTGGGTGCCATACGGCACACACTGGTAATATCCGTGGTACCTGTCTGGTATTGGCCACCTGAATCGATCAACAATAAGCCCTGACCTTGAATCTGGCAAATGCACTGTTTGTGCACGATAGTGTGGCAAGGCACCATTTTGATTGAATCTGCAATGGTGGCAAAACTCAGCCCTAAAATCAGATTTGCTGCTGACGAAAACTGGTTAAGACGTTCATCAATCGTGAGCTCTGTAATTGGCTGCTGCTCGGCCAACGCCTGCTCTAGCCAAGCAAAAAAATGTGCCAATGCAACACCATCTTTGACCATGGTCTGGCGCATCTGCTCAATTTCGATAGGTGTTTTCTGGGCTTTAAACAGACTAACTCGATTCAAGTCGATCTGCGACTTGATCTGTGCCGGACAGGCCTGAGCGTGGGCAACCGACATTTTCGCTGCATCGATCAGCAATGTGCCTGCCTTGAGCTGGCTCAATACCTCTTGGGTGGCGGTATAAGGCATAATTTGCAGGCCATCGCGGATCAAGCTGGCTTTGATCTGGCTCGACAGCTTGGCATCATCGATAAACAAAATGACGGTTTTGATCATCATCGAGATATAAGTGTGGCCAAAAAAACCGGGTTAAACTCGACATCGGCACCACGTAAATTCAAGATCCAGCAATATCATCCAGAGCATATATGAAATGATGCTGACACTGTTTTTGTGTCATTTGCTCACGAATTGCAGCGATTTTTTCCTGTCGTGACTGTGTAATGACCTGCTCAGGCAATGCATATAGCGCAGCGGACAGGGGCAACACAGGCCGATCCGTCCAGATACGATCAATAAATCAGATCGGTACTCAGACGATAGTTGGCTCGAGCGTTGTAATGGAGTTGCATCTAATAATTGGAGTGAGGTGACTTCACCATCCATCGCAATATGTGCACCCTCAGGCAAGTGTTGGCTCAGCCAAGTCACAAGGAAGTACGCGGATCTGGCGTTTGTTTTTTGCAATACAATACCCACTGCCTGCAAGCTGCTGCCCACACGGCTTGTACCAGTAACGGCCGTCCACCCACAAACCGCTTCAGTGGCTGTTCCACCAGCGTTCCCACGAAACCGTTTAAAACCAGAAAGCCAGATGCGGCTTTAGGCCCAGTGTTCTGGTAAATATTCCGACCATATGCGGCTCGCACTGGGAATAGTTAGGTATCTATAGCATGTGTTGAATGCTCCGTAATCTAATTGTGCCAAACGGTACTGTGCACTGAGTGTTGAATCCTGCATGCCTTACCCTTGCGAATTCGTGTTGATGCTGCATGCAAACGTGAATCGGTTCGTAACAGCGCAATCACGGCTGCGCCAATCAATAAAAATTACCACACATTTGAAAATAAACGGCGGTAAAATGGTGCAGTTGTGACCAGAAAACCAGACCACCAAAATCCAGCCTGCCACAGATGCCATCCGCTGTCAGCAGTAAACCAAATGACCCATCATTTGCCCCAGACAAACCTTTCGCGCCAGAAGGGTAAGGCCGACAAGGCGACAGGCTTAAAAACATAGCTAGCCCCATGTCGATGAACAGCAAACATCCGACTAAGCAGAACGGCGATACTAACACCGCATGATGCAGTACTTGCGGGGCAGCAGAACATCACAGAAAAGCCCAATGCTGCAAAAACTAAGGCCAGACTAAACTTGGCTAAATAGCCGGGCTATTTTTGGCATCGTGCCAGAGTGATCCAAACCATGCCGCCAGTGGGCGAAAATAATAATTAAAGATGGCATTAATGATTGAAACCAAACCACCGGAATTTCAAAGCCACGATATGACGCTCGTATAATCCAATGCAAAAAAGATTTAATGAAAGTGGGCTGTGCTCAAAGAAACAGCCCAAAATTAATGTGGCGGCCAAAAACAAAATAAAAAACAGGATTTTTTTTTTTTTTTCCCAGGTAGTTGGTTTTCAATACGATTTAAACGATGAAACCAAAAAATATAAATAGGCAAAAATAGGACGTCACAATCGCCAATATACTTAAGGCGGAAATACTCCAACGATCGCCACAGGCTGAACACGATCAAACCTCGATTAGAGGGAAAAAAAATCCAGCTATAAAGTAACACAGCGACTATGGGCTAAGACCCTGTTAATTCTTACGGAATTTGGCAGGATACGCAGTACCGAGCTTTTGCACAGGCACGTATTGGTTCAATGGCGTACTGTGCATCAGCCAAACAACGAAAAAGTCAGCAGGGGGGGAAAAAAAAAAAAAAAAAATCAACATACCATACCGCCAATACCAGCGACATGCCACCCCGTACCGTGTTAAAGAGCAATCCAGTGACGAGAGGTGCCAGAAATGCGCCGAGATTAATTCCCATATAGAAAATGGAAAATCCCGCATCACGACGCTGATCTTGTGCCTGATAAAGTGTGCCCACAATCACCGAAATACAGGTTTTAAATAAACCCGAACCAATCACCAGCAGCACCAGCCCTAAATAAAAAAACACGGTTGAAAACCATGCGGTGAGTGCAATTGATTAAATGCCCCAGTGCAAATGCTCCCACTGGAAGCCGTACCATACGGCACGCTCTTGACCCAACCAATGGTCGGACAGCCAGCCACCGACCAAGGTAAACAGATAGATACATCCAGCAAATAAGCCGACAATCGCCGCTGCATCGGTACGTTGAAGCCCAAGTCCACTGAGTCACCATAGCCGACATATACAAAATCAGCAGTGGTCGGATCCCATAGTAGGAAAAGCGTTCCCAAAGCTCGGTCAAAAACAACCCTTGCAGCGGTTTGGGATGTCCTAAAAATCCGCGATCTAATCGTTTGTTTCATCCTCGTCATATGAATTTTTTTCCTCATATTATTTTTATTTTGAAGAGAATCAGCCTAACAAAACAGAAGCCAGGCACAATGACGCCGTGTTGTTATTTTTTAGACAAAATGTCAATTTACGATAATTAGATTAATTTTATTCAGTTTTTAAGCGCTATTTTTATGATAGTTTCATTATGATGAGACTTATAATAAATAATTACACCACTATGAGAACCTAATGACGGTCCTCTCTCCTGTCAGATAGTCTCAGGGGGCATCGCCACGAGTGGAGTTACAATAATAAAAAGCTTGATGCTTGGTTAACGGACAGTGTTTTCAGTACACGCCAAAAACATGCGCCAATGCACTCGGAAAAAATACCCAACAGGACAATAGCTAGAATTGGCCTTGCCCACGAAGCGCCATCACCGCTTGCGGCAGATGTGGACCCTAAACAGCAATAAAGGCAGTGTCCCCAAACAAAGACAGAAACCACATCATGCCTGAGTACATCGTAATTAAGGGCGAAATTTTATATAGATTAAAATACAATTGCCCATGCCACCGCTGCCAATACAATGAATAGGCTGTACAAGCTAGGAGGCTCCACACCACGATCCGCTGTGATGACCAGTAAAGCGCCCACAAGCCCGAGTAAAATACAGCCCCATTGCTTCAGTTGAATGCGCTGTTTAAGCACAAATGCTGAAATCAGTAAGGTAAACAACGGAATCGATTGGCTTAAAATACTTGAAGCCACTGCACTCACATATTGCTGTCCGGCATTGATTAGTAAATGATGCAAGGTGACTGAAAAAAATACCCAGAATACCCAGCGCAGGAAGATCTTTAATCTTTAGCGGTTGAATTCCTTTTTTGGCCACCAGCACAGAAAAAATAGCGACGCCAATATAAATCGTAATAGGGCAATCTGCTCGGGACGATAGGCCATCAGTGCACTGTGTACACCTATCGGTGAGTAGCCCCAGCACAATACGTCAAGCATACAGATAGAGCTTCACGGATATAGCTGACCCCTAGTGGTGAGTAAAGGATTTTGATATGGCCATGGTGGACTCGGCTGTGATCTCAAGTGGCATGGCTTTAGCGATAACGGACTGTTGTATTAAGAACAATTAACTCTATATTGATTGCTATCATCATTTTTAGATGAAGTATGGTCATGGAAATTATTCAACTCGTATGTTCATTACAATTGTCGAGGCCAGGAAGTATGGCGCAGCGCTTCTTCGGATACTATTGGTGCCCTCCAATATCACCACACGCATCAAACAGCTTGAAGAAGAATTAAATACGGCGCTGTTTTATCGTGATGGGAAGCGCTTACAGCTCACCCCTTCGGGAGAAAGAAAATCTTTCTGGGACTATTGCCAGAAAATTTTGGCACTGTGCGATGAAGCCAACGTAGTGTTCATCCCGATGCTGCGCTTCAGGGCCATTACGCATCGGTGCATCGATCTTCGGCAACCACGCGCCTTCCGCCAGTTACTCGCCAAATTCATCAGCGCTATCCGAGGTGAACAATTCAAATCACCACAGGGGACATGGAAACAACTTCTGCTCGATTTGGAGCCAGCAAAATCGCCGGCGCGATTGGCTGGCTCTTATGCAGGTTACGATGAATTTCATTGCTCACAAAAATTTGAGATTTATCAAGAAAACTATGGTGTTGATTGCGGCCGAATCGCTTGGCGAAATTTCGACGCAGGAAGATTTGATTGGCAAAGAAATTTTTATGTGGACTGAAGGCTGTCCTTATCGTGCAGCACTTGAAGACTGGCTCAAACTTAAAAATATTTCACTCCCGATGACCAGTATAACAGCATGCCACATATTATTCCGCTGCGTGAGTGAAGCTCAGGCCGCGCTCGTGTCGTTGATTCCCAAAAGCATGTATGAGCAATACAAAAATCTGCCTCAGCTTTGCGCTTATCAGTTTGATCATCTGACCGCGATTCAAAATCAGTTTTTCTGGCATCAAAATGTCTTAAATCATAAAGCTCGCGATGCTTTTAGCTTGCTACTAGCAGGAGTTTTTCTACAAAAAATTCGCTAAAAACAGGGCTTGATTTATCTTCTGGTTTAAAGTTCGCTATACTCAAGAATATGAACATACAAATCATAGACTGAAAATATGAATTAAAACGCTTTCACTGTGGGATTTACTTGTTTGCTATCACTGCATGTTCAAGTAATCCACCTATTACGGAAACACAGTTGGGGAGTTGAGAATGTTCAGATATCAAGGCCTTTCCGGACACAAACACAACAAGGCCAAACTGATCAAACTAGGAACTCAATGCACCATCGAAGTTACCGGGATGATGGAAAGCCGGAAGGCACGCGAGAACGGACCTTTAGTGCAATACCCCTCATTCGGCAACCTCTATCGTGATTGCCAAAGATGTACAAGTGCCGCCAAGACTTTCGATTTGTACGATAAAACGTACAAGCCAACTTCCTGATCACTGCGTGACAACTTAAGAAATAAAATGTGGCCCTTTGCCATAACCAATTGCTTCTGCCCTTAACGTGTTTAAGGGCAGAGTCCTGCTGTTATTTCGTCCTCACACCTGTATGCCTCGTGTAGCAAGCTGTATGGTTTTTTTCTAAAAAGCTGTTTATTGGCGCCGATCTGGTTAATATAAAGCATGACTTGATAGATGAACTTCACAGGATCGTGTTTATGTTAAAGCCTTTACTGCTGAGTCTTGCATTGAGCGTACCAGCGCTGACCATCACCAGCGTGACCTTTGCAGCAAACAGCACAGCATCCAATCCCTCAGATGCCAAAACGCCACCGTATGGCGATAATCCCAATATTTTTCGAGTGTTAACTTACAAGGCAGGAGAAAACCTGAACCGTCTTGGCAATTCGATCCAACGCGGTGCTGATAAATCCTCTGCCAAAATCAATGAAAAATGGGAAGACACCAAAAACTTTGGACAAGAGCAGTCTCAGGTTGCACAGCAAAAAGCCAGCAATGCCAAAAGCTACACCGAACAAAAATGGCAACAAACCAAAGCCGCAGTTGCAGGTGACCCAAGTGCTACCGTTCCCATTGAACAGCGTAGCCTGAGCCAGCCGTCAACGACAGCATCTCCAGCACCGTCTTCTGCTGCGCCATCGGGTGCTGTGACCACGCCTCTTGGTGAAAGTGCTACACCTTAATCAGAGATTGACTCGACGCTTGATCTGACCCTGTAAAAATCCCAATGTATTTTCGGTCAGTTGGTCGACAATCCGCTGTCTGGCTTGCACACTGCCCCACGCCGAATGTGGCGTGATAATCAAATTATCGGGCGTGTGATCGAGCAGCGGATTCCCGGATGTAGGCGGTTCGACGCTCAGTACGTCTGTTGCAGCACCAGCAAGAGTGCCTTGATTTAAAGCCGCTAACAGAATCGGCTTCATGTACAATTCCGCCGCGGGCACAGTTGATCAAGAAAGCCGTAGGCTTCATACGCGCCAATGCCTGTGCATCAATTAAATGTCGGGTGTGTTCACTTAACGGACAGTGCAAACTTAAAAAATCAACTTGAGGTAAGAGTTCTTCAAGCGCAAGTCGATCTGCATGTGCCGGCCGTCCGGGAATATTGGCCACCAGCACCTGCATACCAAAGGCTTGTGCCAAACGTGCAACTTCCTGACCTAACTCCCCATAGCCAACAATTCCCAAAGTTTTGCCAGAGAGTTCTATAATTGGATAATCTAAAAGCAAAATTGTGATGCCTGCTGCCAGCGACCTGCCGCAACGGCGCGATCATAACGAATGAGAGATGTTGCCAGCGCCAGCATGAGCGTTAAAGTGTGCTGGGCAACCGAAGCTGTGCCGTAGCCCTGACAGTTACACACCACAATACCGCGTGCTTTGGCTGCCGCTAGATCCACATTATTGGTTCCAGTTGCCGAGATTAAAATCAGTTTCAAGTGTGGTAATTGTTCAATTGTTTGCGCATCGAGAATCACTTTATTGGTGATCGCTACATCGATATTGCGTAAGCGTGAAAGTACCTGATCTGGTATCGTGGCTGTATAAAGTTCAAAACGTTGAAAACAGTCGCGTAATGCCTGAAAATCCAGATCATTCATATCGAGTGAACCGTAATCTAAAAATGCCGCGTTGAGACTCATATGCTGCTCTTTTGTAAATATTATAAAAAAAGGGATTGCTGAACAGATGCTCAGCACCCGAATTCGCTCTTTCTTTATACGGGTTCAGTCTGAACAATATCAAGACTTGCCGATTATAAATACTGTCTAGTTACCCTTGAACAAACGATAAAATCGATCTATTTGCTGCTCTTCACGATTTCTCCGCATCTACGTTTCTGCTGTTCTTGGCGTGTAATTTTTTTGATGGAACGCACACAAATCACGATTTGTTGAATATGATACACATGTCAACCGCTCGACTTTGCGCCGAGTGTGATTTTAAAGGACAGAAAAATGAAAATGATCAAATCTGCTGTTTTGGCTGTGAGCGTACTTGCTTCTGCTGGTGTTTTCGCGGGAGTGCTGCGCTCAATGTAGGTGCAAATGCACAAGTTGAATCGAATGGTGGTTTACTGGGCCGTGTAGGTAGTGGCGTAGGCAACATCGTGGGTACTACTTTACATACCACGCGTGATATTGCCACCACGGCCACTGGTGCTTCACTCGGTGTTGCGGGTCAAGCTGTTCATGCATCGCGCGATATCGCAGTGAATGCGACTGATCGTGCATTTGGTGTTGCAGACCGTGTGACCGACCGTGGTGAACGTAGCGTTGAACAAGCACGTTATGAAGAGCAGCGTCAACGTGAACAAGCGCGTCAGTACCGTGCAGAACAAAAAGCACGTGCAGATTCACGCTGGTCGAATCAGAAAAAGAGCGCTCAAACGCTGGCGTAAAAGCCAATACACAAGTGGGTGTTCGTGTCGGATCGATCAATGCAAATGCAGGTGTCGATGCCAATGTATCCCCACGTAATCTTGGCGTACAAACACAAGTAGGTGTGGGTCGCTAAGCGTTTAGCCATATTGAATATGAATTGAAAAAGGGACGATATCTCGTCCCTTTTTTATATAGTATGCACTTACTGGACGGCACTGAATTTCTCTAGCTCACCCACTGAGGCCTTCAGCAAAATGACATAGTCCATGCTCATCGCTGCTTAAGTTAAGTTTTTATAACTAAGCACATAATAATCAGGATATTTTTTAATCACAATCGGATTCATATCTGGAGTGAGCGTTTCATGCTCTTTAAATAATTTGGTCACCCGCCGATCATTCATGACCACCAGATAATTGCTCGCCATTAATTTCTATTTTGAGCAAGCCGCTCATTTTGGCTTCGACCGCAATCAAGTATTTATTATTACGAGTTACTGCTTCTTCAGGATAACACTCAATCTTATGGCTAATCAGATTAAACACCACCAGATTGCCAAAATGATCTTGTAACTGGTTGCTGGTGGCCTGCGACAAGTTCACTTTGATACCGAGCTTTTGTAAATCTTGCTCGGTCACCTGACGACGGTTGAGCATAACTCGCGTGATCAGTTGCTTCAAATTCGCATCGAGATATTGATCGTCCAGATGCAAATCATTACTGCGTAAAATCCGGCCCAGTGCCGCGCTGTGTCGCGACATCAGGTTATGGATGACGGTACGGTAGTAAAATTTACTGTTTTTCTTAACGCTACGCATCTGCTGATAAAAATAACGCTGATCGAGCGGATGGCGAATAAAATCGTTGAGCAGCTCGACTGGCCAGCACAGA
>JADPWL010002030.1:0-10035 GCA_019059595.1 Marasmia exigua | reverse complement strand
ATCTGCAGAGCTCTTGATCAGCGCGAACGGTTCCTTGTGTGCTTGAGCCTCCCGTCTGAGTAGAAACTGACGGTAAGAGGCCGGATGGGCTGACTTTGGTGCCTTGGAAGAACGGCAAGTGTCTTGTTTGGGACGCTACTTGCGGTTAGCACTGTAGCCGCCAGCCACCTTAGTCGCCACTGTCCACTCTCCGTCAGCGGCTGCGGAGGATGCCAGCTCAAAGAAGAGGCTCAAGTACGCCAATTTGGAGCCCCTTTTATCAATTTGTGCCTGTGGCCGTGCAGACGATGGGCTGTTGGGGGTCAGAAGCCAGGGACTTTTTGCGGGAGATAGGCCGTAGATTGTGCGAGGTGACAGGTGACTCACGCTCTGGGTCGTTTCTGGTGCAGAGGCTGGCCATCGCTATTCAGCGTCGTAATGCGGCGAGTGTGATGGGCACCTTTGCGTCGGAGGCGGGCGGGGGTGAGTGGCCTGTTTTTGGCCGTTAGTCAGTGGATATTTAATTTTGTTGGTTATTTTCTTTCTTTACTTTTTATTTCGTTATTACTTGAATTAATTATGAGTTTTAAGTATTTTTAATTATATATATTTATTTATTTATTTATTACTAAACACCCACACCCTACAACCTAGAAACATTTGTGTAGGCGGGGGAAACGAATCAGCGACCCTTGTGTCTTAGCCGGCGTCTAACCACTGCGCTAAAGGGGTCTTCAAAGCTGTTGAACAAGCAATGTAACCTAATCCAATAATAAATTGCTTGATTAATGCGTGATCACATCCTTGGATACTTCTAAAAGTATAGGTTTTCACTCATTTACAACTTATAAAAAAAATCATTTGAGTACTTATTTCTTTTTGGCAAAAATATGCTAAAGATCATGAAACGAAATTGTATGCTGAATGTTGCCTTAGATATTTCTGCAAAAATCTATTAAGTAACATAAGCATAAAACAAACGTATAGCCATCGTGGATTCATTATTTTGCAAAAACTAACTAAGCGACTTTCGCTCCGAAAAACATAATTAAACTTATGAATTTGGTTATTTTTGCACTTTGAATACTTTGAACTTAACGAATTCTTAATATATTTTAACTTTCATTCACAATATAATGTATACTTTTTACTTAATCAAACCGAAAACACAGATAACCTAACCTGTAAGTGAATAAAAATGACTGAATAAACCATATTAAACACTTAGCTTGCAAAAACCAATGCTTCTTGTTAACTTTATTATCTCAACATACTAATGCACCAGTAATATTTATATATAAACAACTTTTGTCGAAAAAAACTCTTATCAAAGAAGCTAGCACCGGACGGTTACAAATCGAAGTATTTAGTGTTGCTGTTTCGCAATAACTTGTCATGCTTCATGAGTTGTTATTGCGAACTAACAGGTGGCGCTAAATGTTCAAAAGTGTAAGTCAAGGCATTTAGCAATTTATTGTAAATTTATGTAAGGTTCATAGGGCGTTATCATAAATAAAAATACGTGTTTTTTTAATGATCTAAGGTGTATATTTGATAAAACGTTTTTGAAAAATGTTCTTAGACTGGTTTCTAATAAAACTGCATACTTAATTCATTTTCGGAAATTTTGTGGGTTAACGACTTATTGCTTATTTGCGTCCAATTATGAATAATATATATTTTTTTAATATTAGAAAGAAAGAAAATACATTTATGAAGTTAGCACAACCTATACAAGTAAATCACACACGTATCAATTGCAAACACAAACCAGAAAATTCAACAAAAAACACTTTACTTACATATTTTATAACATATTTAGCAGCTTAGATATAACTCGAAAACCTGACGTTAGCTAAGGACAATTTCGATTTTGATGACTGTTTTTAGAAAATATATAAAAATGGCGGACGTTTAGGTGGGCCAGGGCCCAGGATCCATGGAAAAAATAAAATTGACAAATCCTTTTATTCTTAAGCAACTAAAACGCAGTACCTTTGATTTATATTAACCAATTTATTATTCCCTACTGCTTAAATCTCGCGAACTAAAACACTGATGCGCCGATTGGTTCCAAATCATACATAATAAAATCATAGGAAGTTATTAGTCGGGAACTCACAACAATGTAAAAATAATAATAATAATAATTCTCACAACAACTCATACGTTGACCTGATTCCGTACTAAGTAGCTTAAGCACTTGTGTTACAGATATCAGACAACAGAGGAACACAAATATATACTTAAATACATATATTACACCCAGACACTGAACAAACACAAGTGTTCATCGCACGAATGTTTGTCCAGGGTGGGGACCGAACCCACGACCTTTGGCGTAAGAGGCAGCGTCACTACCAATTGCGCCATCCGGTCAGTAAAAATATTCTTACGTATAGGGGAGGAGGGGTGAAAAAGAAGTATAAGTCTCTTATCTGTTCAATTAATAATAAGGCGATTTCTTAAATAACCTATTTTTATGTACCATCATAGAAGATGGGGCGGTCACGGATCTTAACGCAAGACTACACAATAATTGATCACTTATATCATACTGACAATTCTTTCATTCAAACTGAAAATAATATTAGTTAATTTTTTATAGGTCCGTGCTCTCAACATTATAATGATTACTAAGACTTGTTCTCTAATTAGTCGGTTCCTAAGAACCTGTGTGTTATATTTATGACTTTTACACGACAAGTAATACTAAAAGAAATCATAAATTCGATTATCAGCTAAACAGATTTTTTTTCAGTAATTTAACTGACTTATTTTAAAATAACTTTTGTCAGTAGAGTTGCTAGCTTTAGAATGAGACGGAAAGTAGCCTATGTAACTCTCCATCTGTTCTAGTATATCGACTAAAAAAAATCACACATGTCAATTCATCGCTCCGTTTTGCCTTGAAAGACGAACAAACAGACTGACAGACACACACACATTCACATTTATAATATTGGCATGGATTTATTCATGTCATGTAAATAGAACTTCTGTCTGTCGTCATAAAAAATAGAAGAAAAAATCACCCGAAATTTAACTGCTCATCGAAGTATTAGAACCGCTAATCCTGGAATCAAAGAATCTCAAGGCCTACTACTTCTACCTAAAGTGGGACAATGATGTCACTAGAAAGAAATAAACTTGACCAGCCTTGAAATCATGACGTCATTTTATATTTTAGACTATTTGTCGATGATCATACGACCAGAAGAAAAGGTGTGCATCAAATTCCGCTTTAAGCCCGTTCAGAGATATTTTTAATTTAGCCATATTATAGTGACATTGTACCGGAATGCTACACGGCTATGGCAAAAATCACCTTTCGTAGTCTAAGCAACTACTATTGAAATGTCTTTTTAAATTAGTAGAACTGCCTTAATGAGGCTTCCCGCTTTATTTTGATTCGGAAATTCGAATTCGGGTTAGTCAAAGAAAAAACGCTCATAGGAGCCAGTGTACAGGAAGTTATTAAAACATCTGTTAGTTTTATTACTTTTTCAATAGTGTTGTTATAAACGTTATTTAGCAAAGTGCTATTTTGGACTGATTATTTTCCAATTTTAAATGTAAGTAGTATTTGTCACGCTACGGTTAATTTTAGACCATTTAGCGCGATCGTTTGTTGTTTTTTAAGGTAGGTATTCACATTCAGTGATATCACCATGGTGATGATAAAATTACACAGATGTAGTTTTTCAGTGTGTACTTATGGCTGCTTTTAATTACGAATAAAAAGCTTTGAATATAATGTAGAAATAAAAGTTAATTTGAGCTAAATATACAGATTCTTTTATTGATATTAATGGATTACAAATTTTTTTATAACATGTTTCGCGGAGCAGAGAGTGAACCAGAGAGAATAGTGAGGGGGCAATGTACCAACGGTATGACTAGGGATGGGGGTCACATTGCAGGCATCAAAGAGGGCGCTGGTGTTCATTCATTCCGACATCCTCCCTTGAACATAAGCCCATCTTGCCGCATAGGTACAGCAGCTTGGCTTGTGGAGTGGCTTTGGTAAGTACATCGGCAACCATCACCTCGGTGTTGACATAGCGAACTTCGATCATCTTCTCATTGACTTTGTCCCTCACAAAGTGATGCCGGACATCTATGTGTTTGGTCCTGCAATTATAACCATCAGTACCTGAAAGTTTAATACAACTTTGGTTGTCACAATAAACAACTATAGGCTGTTGTTTAAGATGCGGCCAAAACTGCTCTTGTAGCTGTTTCAGCCAAATCGCTTCTTGAGTACATGCCGATAGAGACATATACTCGGCCTCTGTTGTTGACAGTGCAACAGTAGGTTGACGTTTAGAGTTCCAACATATAGATCCTCCCTGAAAAATGAAAGTATAGCCGGTGCAGGAGCGTCTGTCTTCTTCTGAATTTGCCCAATCAGCATCACAGTAGGCATGGGCTATATCTTCATCTTCATTATTTTTATATGTCAAACAGTAATTTTGGGTACCTTTTAAGTATCTTAGTACCCGTTTCAATGCTATCCAATGTTTATTTTCAGGCTTGTTATTATATTTACTTAGGTAATTGACAGCATAATTTATATCTGGCCTTGTGCCTTGAGATAAGTATAGCAGACATCCAATGATCTCTTGGTAGGGAATGTTTTGTAATATTTCCTCTTCTTGGTTACTTGATTGAAATTTAGTCTGTGGATCCATCGGTGTCTTGACGGGTTTACAGTCTGACATGCCATATTTATTTATTACTTCTTGTGTATACTTCTTCTGATCAATGCACATAATACCATTCCTTCTGTCTCTTTTTATATGCCATCCAATACAGTTTTTAATTTCTCCCAGATCTTTCATGCTAAATTTTTCACATAATTTTTTCTTTAAATGGTTTTTTGTAGACTTGCAGTTTGTTAATAAAATTAAATCATCGACATAGATTGCTAGAAATGTTATGTCATTTTCTCCAGCAATTTTATAATAAATACACGGATCCATTGAAGAGCGAGATAGACCTATTTCTTTCAATGTACCATCTAGCTTCTTGTTCCAGTTGCGACTTGCTTGTTTCAGTCCGTATAACGATTTCTTAAGCAAGCAAACATCTGTGCCAATGCCATTTTCGTACATAGGAGGCTGCAGCATGTATATCTCCTCTTCAACATCGCCCTGTAAGAATGCGGAGACTGCATCCATCTGATCGATATCAAGATTGTGCTTAGTGGCCAGTGCCAGTAAGTATCGGAGTGAAGTGTATCTTATAACGGGTGAGTAAACTTCATTATAATCAATTCCTTTCTTTTGTGCACAGCCTTTAATAACTAATCTTGCTTTATACTTGATTATGTTTCCTTTCTCATCTTCTTTTGTTTTGTACACCCACTTACATGGTATTGCCTTTTTTTCAGGTGGCAGTTTCGTCAGGATCCAGGTCTCATTCTTCATCAGCGATTGGTGCTCTTCATCCATGGCTTTTATCCAGTTTTGTGAATCTGTACTTGATAAAGCTTCTTCAAGGCTTGTTGGATCACTACATGTAGCCAAGCAAGCATGATACGAAATGTCATCATTGTCATCAGAGTCATTATTCTGCTGAATGTTTTTATGTCTTTGTCTGACAGTGACATTAGAATAGGTTCGTTCCATGATGCTGTCATCAGTTGACTCACCACTGCTGGGAATATAAGTCCTGTCATTAGCATCTGAATAAGACATTTCTTCTGACATAGAATTGTCTGTTTCTTCTATAAGTGTCTCGTCGGTCGAACTTGTTTCATCCGGAGTTGTAGTTTCATGTTTTAACTTTAATGAGCAAGTTTGAATATTATGATGCGAAGAAACAGGCTCCAAATCAGAATCTTCGATAAAAATGACATCTCTACTTTTTACAATTGATTTTTTCTTTTTATCCAGTAATCTGTATCCCTTTGTATTTTGACAGTAGCCAACAAATATCATTTCAGTTGATTTTGCATCCCATTTCAATCGTTGCTGTTTCGGAACATGAACCATAGCTTTGCAACCAAATATCTTCATATGACTGATATTAGGTTTTATTCCGGACCATACTTCTTCGGGTGAGAAATCATCAAGTACTCGAGATGGAGATCTGTTTAGGATATAGGCGGCAGTAGCTACGGCTTCAGCCCAATAGATTTTTGGCAGGTTGGCATCAATCAGCATGCACTTGGCGCGTTCTACAAGTGACCGGTTCTTCCTCTCGCTCATGCCATTTTGCTCAGGACTGTAGGGTGTCGTTGTTTGATGCTTGATGCCATGGTCTGCAAGATATTTGGAAAAATCTTTATTACAATATTCGGTGCCGTTATCTGTACGAATGATCTTAATCTTCTTCTCTAACTCATTCTCAACTTCACATCTAAATTTATGAAATATGGCTCTCACGTCTAGTTTATTTTTGAGAAAGTATACATATACTTTTCTAGAGAAGTCATCGATAAATGTGATGAAATATTTGGCTCCTCCCAGGGACATCACCTCCATAGGGCCACAAACATCAGAGTGAATTACCTCTAGTTGAGTAGTTGCTCTAGTACCTTCATTCTTAAAAGGCAACCTAGTTTGTTTTCCTTCAATACAGGGGATACATGACTTACTATCACTTTTTGTTATCTTTACACCTTCTGCACATTTTTCTAACTTTTTTACATCTGTATAGTTGAGATGAGCCATTCTTCTGTGCCAAACATCCAAAGTTTCAGCACTTTCAGTATAGGTAGTATAGGCATTACCACTAATATTATCCAGCTTATACATATTGTTTGTTAATCTTGCCGTTGCTACTAATTTTTTCTCTTTATTATAAATATTACATCCAGTACTGTGGAAATTAACTTGGCATCCATTTTTCACTAATTGACTGACAGACAGCAGGTTTGTACTGAGATCTGGTATAAATAAGATGTCTCTTACCTGGACTGTGTTCACTTTACCATCATTACAGTTAAAGTTAAAATCCGCGTTTCCCATTTTTTCTACGTTCACTAAGGCATTGTTGGCCACCTTAATTGTTTGAATTGGAGGTGTTTTGATGTCGTACAGCCAGTCTGATCTTCGAGACATGTGCATGGTTGCACCAGAATCGACATACCAGTCCATGTTATCTATATTTGCATATGCTGAGAACACTGCTGAATAATTTTTGTTTGTACTCGAAGAATCCTTTTTAGAGAAACAATTTTTGCTGAGATGCCCATAGCGATTACAATTGTAGCAACGGGGGCCTCTATACTTGTTAGAAGGGTTGCTTTTCGGTTTATGCTTTGTGTACAATGCGGTAGTTTCAGACTCCTTTTTAACCTCTTGTAATAATTTTGTTTTTATTGAATCTGCACTAATCTTGACACCGGAGCTTTCCAAGCCCATTATCATTGGTTTATACTGGTCAGGTAATCCTGCTAACATTAAAGTTCCTAACCATTCATCATCTACCTTGAATCCAATATTTCTTAGTTTGTGCGAGGTTGTTACTATTTTATTCACATATTCCTCAATATCAGCACAGCAATCTAGGTTTGTATTTATGAGATCTCGGAGTAGTGCCACTTTTCTTCCTAATCCGGAGTCTTCAAAAGCGGATTGGAGTTTCAGCCACACATCGCGTGCATTTTTTGCATCTTCTATGTGATGAAAGTTTCGGGGGTCTACTAATAATATGATTTTGCTCTTCGCTTTTACATCTTTTGCGGAATCGGCGCAATGGGTGCTCTCCTGGCTTGGGTCCACACATGCCCACAGCTCCTCGTGCTCCAAGTATGACCTCACAGCGAATTTCCAGCTATTGTAATTGTCCCTCCCGGTCAGTTTTTCAATATGCACGGTGTTCAAAGACATTGCTTCGGAAACTGAGTGGATTATTTATGCTGAAATAGCTGAAAGAAAACCTAGGCCGGCGTGCCGGCGACCTAACTTAAACACTCGCGATACTTTCTCGGAAACTAATCTGTATTGACTCGAACTATTACTGTTACGGACTGGGCCCATAACCTAATGTAGAAATAAAAGTTAATTTGAGCTAAATATACAGATTCTTTTATTGATATTAATGGATTACAAATTTTTATAACATGTTTCGCGGAGCAGAGAGTGAACCAGAGAGAATAGTGAGGGGGCAATGTACCAACGGTATGACTAGGGATGGGGGTCACATTGCAGGCATCAAAGAGGGCGCTGGTGTTCATTCATTCCGACAGAATATGATCGTGTCGTTGAAATGACATGCAAAAGAAATAAATGAGAACTAGTAAAGTAGATCTTTTTATTAGAGAATCCACTATGCTTGTAAATTTATCTTAAAAATATTATTTCAAAATAAAATGTTGCATGTTTGAATAAATGTTTGTATGAGCAGGTGCATATGAATGCAAATGCTCATATTAGTACCTGCATAAGAGACAAAATACTTTAAGTATCATGGTTTTAGAAAACAGGATTTAATGATTTTGACAACTCACTCACTAGCTTCGTTAGTTTATGGTGATAAAATAATAAATAACTGTAGTACCGTACAAGTTTACGGCACATCAGTGTATACAAATCTGTGAAAATTATAACCATTAGGACTTCTTTTAATATGTACTTAGCTCTTATAAATACTTAGTAAAATAACAGTAGCAGTGTAGTTTAGTAAAAGTTAAGTTTTCAATGTACGGTAAGCCACACATCAATGTATACAAACCTATCAAATTTCTTCAATCGATTCTCAAATTAACGTCAAACACGATTCAAATCAAAATCAATTGAGTAAATATGACAGATTGAGGTAGCCTGTCTGTACTAAAACACCGTGAACACACACCCGAATCAAGTTCGAAAAAATACCTTTTGCTCAACGCGGGAATCGACCTGTCCTGGCCGTCCGAGATCACGGCCCGGTAAGTGCCGGGCCCTTAGAATATTATTCTATGGCCGGGCCTAAGAGGTTTAAGTTAATCACTAGACCAAAAGCTCGTCGTTATATTTACTTTTCAATAATAAACCTTTGCCACTGGTAAGTTCATAATCGTGAGAGAAATTGACGATACCCATTTAGTTTGGCTATGCCAAAACCACAATGGTGTCTAGATGGCGACAAATCCACAAATAGCGAATTTCTTATCTTGCATTAGATAACAGTGACCACCTAATGCATTAATACAAAGCTAACAAGATATAATTCCTAGTTTAAGATTTAAAATGTGTGCAATAAACTGTATCTATCTACATTTAAATGTGGGAGAGCCACTCTTTGGCATGAATAGGCTAGCTCGACCGAAGTAATATCACGGTTTCTCAGAAAACCGGCGTGAAGCAGCACTGTGCTGTGTTTTGCTGCGTGAGTGTGGATACCGGAGTTCCAATCCGGGGGAAAGGGCGGTTGAAAGGTTGGCAGCGCACTTGTGACTCTTACTGTTGGCGCGTCGTGGGTGTCTATGGGCGGCGGCAATCGTTTTACCGTCAGCGATCCGTTCGAAACCATGAAAAAAAATTTCGTGTGATAGACTGAAAAAAAACATATCTAACTTAACTTCTAAAGTGACGGAACTGGGAGTTGTCGCCCAATAATCGAATCGACTTAGGTTACCACTAACCTAAATATGGTCGCGGAACTCTCGAGCCCGGCCGCGTCTGAGTCATGAGCTCATGCGTACACGAATGTTTACATACAGCGCACGGCCGCGCCGGCCGCAAATTATGTCTGTTCAAACAATTTATAAGTATGGAATGGGACTGAAAGTAGGAAATGATATATCACAGTGTTTAGCAACCATGATCACATCAATGTTTTTGTTAGAGTTGTATTGAACCCATGGCTCGATGAAAGCGTCATAGCAGAAAGCACTTTAGAACCTAGAAGTATTCAGGTAAATAATAGTTAATCGACTTAATCTTAGTATTACCCAAAGGCAAGTCAGTAAAAAGTAGTAGTAAAGCTTTAATAGGTTTTAGCTTTTTTGTTGAAGGCATAACGGGTTTCACGTTCCTATCAGGCACATTGTATGAATTAGGTAGGTATATTCTTCATATGTGCCTCACATACAGGGGTCATGAACGCCGAATCTAGTTAATG
>JADPWL010002028.1:0-11883 GCA_019059595.1 Marasmia exigua | reverse complement strand
AATTAGGAAGGCGCACCTAACGACGAGTAATTAAGAATGTCGCATACAAACAAAGGAGACACACAGCGCGTGTGAAAGAGAGGGCAACTCCGATTCGGTCGTAACATGTGCTTTAAATTAGGCCCCCTGAATCATGGTCACTAATAATAACCATGCATGACTGCCTAAACTTAAGCTATTGTAATTTTATTTTAATTTTATCGCGGAGAAAATTTTCAAATTTTGTAACTCTTAAAATAAATAAGCACAAAAATGGAACGGAACCATTGTCGGTGGAATTAGTTGTATATAAAAAAAATCATGATCTCAGCGTACCCCTGGCTTAAATTGCTTTAGACGTAACCGGGAAATACACAATACGATTTGGAGAAGTGCAAAACTGGTACTTGTGTCTCATAAATACGGATGGTCCAAACTCCAAAGTCCAAGAAGGGTACTCCACTCACGTGACGGCGATGTAGATACTATAATCAAGGGGTTATATTTAACGTTCCCTCGAAATCAATAAATTGCTAACCTCATCATGAGCAACCCACACTCGTCCACTACTGGACATAGGTCTCCCCTAATGCACGCCACTGCTCCCGATTTTCGGCCACTCTCATCCAGCCCACACCAGCCAGCCTTCGAATGTCATCATCCCATCTTGTCGCAGGGCGTCCTACACTACGCTTACCGAGTCGCGGTCTCCACTCAAGGACTTTACGGCTCCAACGGCTGTCAGTTCTGCGGCTAATATGACCAGCCCACTGCCACTTCAGTTTGCTAATTCGGTTTGCTATGTCGGTGACTCTGGTTCTCTGTCGGATTACATCATTTCTGATGCGGTCCTTCAGAGATACTAAATTGCTAACCTAACTTAACCTATTTGCACACCAAGAAAGAACTAATTGCATGTCGAAATCATAATTTGATGAGCATATAGTATTTTTGGTGTAAAGTACTCTTACGAGTACTTTAAGGCGACGGGTATGGTACACTAGTGACGCTAATCGATTTCAATTTGTAGCTACTAAACCGGATCTACTTCAAACAATTTTCGGGGCTACAACCTCTCGGCAAACACTTATACTATTTATTAAATAACCATGCACAAATGTTGGATCCAACGCGTACGCGAAAAATTGATTCACGCCAACAGGGGCCGCTTTTGGTGGTTATTTAATAAATAGTATAATAGTGTTTGCCGAGAGGTTCTAACCCAGAAATTGTTTAAAATAGATACGGTTTAGTAGCTACAAATTAAAATCGATTGGCGTCGCTTGTGTGCCCTACCTGTCACCTTAAGTAAAGTATCAGCCTAAATACTGTCCCGCTGCAAGGCAAAGGCCTCCATTATAGAAATCAAGTTATCGCTACTATGATGGGATCAGGCTTAATCACCACGCTTGCTTAATGCGGATTGGTGATTACAAACTCGAGCAAAGTTCGAAAAATTCGTAACATACTTTTGGCTCGACCCGGGAAACGAACTCAGGGCCCCGAGATCACGACCCGGTATTTATACCACTAGACCAACAGGGTCTGGTTAATGTATGTGATTTTACCTGATATTTCGAAATGTGTTATGCTGAATGTGCCGAACCGTTGGAGGTCTACGCTTCGATATAAGTGGACTGGCTCGACCAGAGCTATACAATAGCAACACCGCTTTCGCTGTGCTTCGGTGAATGAGTGAGGGTATCGATGCCCAATTGGGGAGAAAAGGGAGTTATAAGATGGACAGCGTATTTGTGACTTCACTAAAATCAGGGATGAAAGCCTTCGTCGCGCTTTGTCCGGTGATGGAATGGGCTGAGGGGGATCATCAAGAAAGAGGCTTTGGCCCACATCCCCACGTCGTCCAATGCTTGTATTGCCGACCGCTGCAGTAATGTAAGACGCCTGACTGTTTTTCAATAATAATGTTGACATACCTCTTGAGGAATAAGGTCGGCGAGATGCTGGAAGGTGGTCGCCTGCGAGAAGCCGCATAGTACGCGGAACTGCGCGTAGCCGGGCAGCCCGTGATCGCGGCCGCGCTGGATGTCTATGGCCAGCACGTCCAGGCCGCCCAGCCAGCGGTTGCGGAGCTGTAAAGATGTAAAAATATTGTAGGCAATTTATTCTTAACCCTTCAACCTTGGAAACGAAATGTCATTTAGGAAAGATGACACATGCGCGAGCGGGATAATGGCGTCGTAATTACCGCCTTTGACGTAAATGAATAATATTCAAAAACGAAAGCATAATTTAACATTCTGTAAAAAAAATTGAGTAAATGAAATATATTTCTTATCATTCAGGTACTAAATTGAAATAATTAACAATGGAATAAATACTACATCTACAAGTTCAATTTTGTCAACAATGTTTTAGGCTCGAAAATAAAAAAATATTCGATGTACTATATGAAACCTAATGTACAAATATACTAAGTATACTATTATTCAAACAGATAGACAAAAAAGTGTGAGATGTTTACAACAATACCACTTGAAACTCGACCCGACGGGTCATAAATACTACTAGGGATGTTCCTTCACTTTATGAAATTGTATCGATAGTTACGTTTTTTGTAAGGAGTATGAGAATAAAAATACAACTTTTATTAACAAGTATTGTTTATTTCCGTATTTTATTAATAACTAAATACACTCTTATAAAACCATTTATTTTGTAGTAATGTATAACTGTATCAGCATGTATAACTTGGGTACTGAATTTTTTACAATCTATGCGAGAAAGTGAATTGTTTATTTAAACATGGCTCTGCTGTATTGTAATGAAATTCAAAAATCATCAAATTGTGGGAGCGCCACGCCTCGGCATGAATAGGCCGGCTCGACTGGAGTGATACCACTGCCTCACAGAAAAACCGGCGTGAAGCAGCACTCCACTGGTGTTGCAGGTGTCAATGGGCGCGGCAATTTCTTACCATCCCTACCACCACTTCAGGGACTAGATAGGCCAGAGTGCTGAGAAGAAATTGCGCACATACTCGGTCACTGCTGTCAGAATATTTTCAATAACAATATATTTTTTATAATACAAAGTACATCCGATAAGTGCAGGCTGGACATACAAATTAATACAGTAAATTTTTACATGTGATTATAATTTTTATCTAAAGGCATTTCAGCACTTACGTCAAGTACCTATTACCTTTCTAGCCCTACGATTAAGCATCTTGGGTTCGGTGTCACAGAAAATATAACTAAGATATAAACTGGGGACCACTAGATCAGCAAAAACAAATCTTGAATTATTGAGTAATAGTAGTAGTTAAAGAAATTAAATCAAATAAAACGTAAAATCAACAATTATAAATCAGACCTCATTGCATGAAATGAAATGAAAAATGTTTATTCAAGTTAGGTCCATACAGAACACTTATGAATGTCAAAGCATTAATAATATTTTATAATCTACCGCTGGTTCGGAATGTCCATTTCCACAAAGAAGTACACCAGCAAGAAACACAATAGTTTACTCATGTTACAGTGCACGATGTTACCAGCGAGGTCACAACTTACTTAGATGGCGTAGACACATTCATACACGTCACTTAAAATACCTATCATACTAGTTATTTATGAATAATTGGGAAGAAAAAAAGGTCAAAAAAAGCACTACTAAGATGATGTATGATATGACTTAAAACAATTTACAATACAAAGAGGCACACGACAAGATTCGCAACAGTAGGACGTCTTCTGTGATTTTCTGCCTTCACGAAGGCAAACATGGCAACGCTTCCAAAACTTTCGGTTCTTCGCTGAACTGCACTCAGTCGCTTCCAGTAAAACAGGCAAATGTGTGGAGTGAATGAATCGGCCCGGCAGTTCATGCGTACCTCTCGAACTGGAAGCTTGGAATCGTCGACTAAGCGGACTATGTGAGAGATGGTTGGTGAGGATGGAATCTACAAGCTGAAGGCGGAAGGCCAAATGATCTTGGTGATGTTGTGTCGATGATTGTAAAGAATACGTGAGTTGAGAATAGAAACATTTAGTAAGCGTTTAAAAAGTTTCATGTACCATTTGATACATCGTTTTCGTTCTAATAAATAAGGCTCGAGCATTTGGTCTTTACAATCAACCCCCCCCCATGAATTTATTATAATCTAAACTACTTGTGGTTTGTGCGGAATAGAACGAGATAATGGTCGAGAAGCGACTGTATGCAAAGCAGTGGATGAACCATGACAAGTGGAGATCATGGTTATTCTTTTCTTGTCTTGCCAAGCTAAAACTGAAACATCACCGGAGTGTCTAGCAATCATTTGACCCCTTAAAAGTGGAGCCTTATTTATTAGAGCGGGAACGTGTGAACGGGAAGGGCGCAAAGTACCGACGCAGTCGGTGCCATTGCGCTTGAGAAACCTAGCTAAAAGTGGTGAATTATACCAATTATCCATAAATAATCTATATCCTTTATTGAGTAAGGGATGCATGAGCTTCTGCACAACAGCTGTACTCTTAAGTACACCACGCGACTGCTCAGGTCGGCTGCTGATTGCTTACAGGTGTACACAATAAAGGACCACAAGTAGCCAGTCACACTCTCACACAGCTCAAAGGTTTTGATTCCAAAACTTTGCAGCTTTAGACCGAATATACTGTTTGATATCCAATCTATTCCTTTCCAGAGGGTTAAACTTTCGTCTATGCAAATATCTTTACTTAAAAACATAATTTGACTGAAATTTTGAATTTAAATGTGTAATTATTGGTCTTAAACGGTGTAATTCGGTCCAAGCTTCTAGCAGCGTTACCTTGGAGGGGTTTGAATCATTAGTAGCGGGGTCACAATGCTAACCAAAAATGTAACGCTCTAGTAACATTTCGTAACCTCCGGCGTGTAAGATGCGCCTGAAAACTTCTGTTTTCAGCAGGGGATCGACAGAAAAACAACTAACGATAGTTGGTAATTTTGACGATCCCCAACATCATCCAAAACGCGAAGAGGCACAAAATTTCAATGTACGTTTAGTGGGGTACCATTCGGACTGGAAAGCCGCAGAAGAAATTTTAGTGGCGTACCTGTTCGTTTCATTCACAATCAAGCCTCAGAACCTCATCGTCCCAGTAGGAGCGAAAAGCTTCATATGCCGAACTGTATGAATGAACCGCACCTGTACGCTGAGGCCCGAAAGGTTCCTCCTGGCCCTGAAAGGACTCCATAGGAGACCATTCAAAGTGGTTTTCCAGTCCACCTTGAGCCTCAAAAAACCACGTCATCATCACTCTCGCTCTCGCTTTCATTCCTCACCTCACCCGAACCTAGCATTCCTTCTCCTTACCACATCTCTAGCCATCGTTATAAGTTCAGGCGGGACGTCCGCGTCTGTAGACCATATCTCGGTCAAGGGGTGCCCCACTTGCCACTCGACCACGACACTTCGACCTCTCTGTCCGCGACCCCTCCGTCCGCGACCCCTGCCACGCACTCTAGGGCGCCCACCTCTCCGCCCTCTCCTCCCAGAGCCCTCAGGTGCCGAGAACACTTCATGGGCGTCCGGTGTTAAAAAAGTTTCTTCGCCGTCCAGCTCCACGCCATCCTCGTCAAAAATCCGCACTACCACGCTGTAGAAACATTGTTATTGTTACAATGCGTAAATATTATCTTTTTATTTTATATTACTAAACTGATATATTTGTATAAAACTTACGATTCTGACGGAAACCCGATAGGCGAACGTGATCTTTCGGGCGACGGCTGAACGGCAGGCACTTCTTCCTAAAACATACAACAAATTCATTTCATACTTCTACGTCAGAACGCTATTTACAGTATGGACACTACACACTAAAACATAAATTACCGGTGTTGGCACCCTCTCCCTGCGCTCTGGGGACGTAAGAGGAGAGAAGGGCGGAGCGTCTGGCGTCAATGAACGTTCGTCCTAAAACATAAAAAAACATGCAAAGCCACTGCCACCGTTTGCAACACTATCAGTACTGCAGTAGATAGATAAATATTCTTCATAGCACACCCAAAAACCAAAGGTTACAGAAAGATTTAGACAATTTAGGCTGAATGCAGTATTACTCCTAAAACATATAAAAACATTTCAAAACCACAGCCACCATTGCAATAATATCAGTATTACTAACAGTGGGAGAGCTACGCTTCGGCATGAATAGGCCGGCTCGACCAGAGTAATACCACGTCCTCACAGAAAACCGGCGTGAAGCAGTGCATGCGCTGTTTCGCTGCGTGATTGAGGTTACCGAAAGCCCAATCCAGGGGAAGGGGGGTTAAAAGATAAGCAGCGCACTTGTGACACTACTGGTGTTGCAGGTGTCCATGGGCAGCGGTAATCACTTAGCCTCATGTGATCCGTCGGCTCGACTAACACCTATATCATTAAAAAAATGCAGTATCACAATGGTTATAAACTCTTAACAACAGGCCATAATTACCAACCCCAATAGTAGTTGTAAACCCGCAACCAACCATATAAAATAAAAATGTATGAAAAAACTCTATCAAAATGAAACTAAAATGATTAAGAACATCTATCTTCGCCTCTCTCATCACCATTCATCTCGCCAACACTCATCACCTCCTCCTTCATCCTCATGAAGATAGGGCCTCTACCTCCATCATCATTAATATGTGAGGAAAAGCTGAAGGCGGCTCTTCGTCGGGACACGCCACCCCCCCGGTTTCATTTCTGCCAATCAATCAGGAACACTCTAACACCAGTTTATCAGTAAAATAATGTTCTTTTATAAAAAAATAGTTAAAATAGCTAGATTTTTATATAAAAGGCTTTTAAAATAACAAAGTTACAAAATTAAATGATTATACGATATTACTATCATCCCGACCATAACAATACTTTATCGAAACATTACTCTCTATTGAAAACATCGAGGTAAGAAGTGAGCAATATCAAAGTTCTAGCACTATTGCAAATAAAGTTCAAATTGGCAGCGGCGAATTTTTAAGGAATAACCGCCATTTTACATGGACTGTTCACGAAATTGTAATTGCATATTATTCTAATAAATGAATAAATACGTTGTAATATCGTGTGTAAAGCAGTCGCAATTACTGATTACATTCTTTTAGCCACAATAACTGACAAGTACAGACATAAATCACCTAGAAAAAAGAAAAATTATAACGACTTTTGTCGAACAATTTATTCATTATATTGCAATGTATTTTTTCACAACCAATTATCTAAAAGACTCACCGTAACCATAATAATCAGTTATAAATAACAAAACAGTACTTACTTCAGAGAAATCCCAATATTTCAGCTTCTAAAACACACACTCGCACTGACGCGCGCGAAAATATCGAAGTTTATGAATGACAAGATTTCCGAAAAATCATAAGCTACACCACAGATTAAATTGTTTTAATCGATCAAAAATTCGTTCAGAAATCATAAAATGTATCCATGTCCATACAAATAAAGACTCTATCACCCTAAAATTACAGTGTAAAGTCCATTGGGAGAGCGCGGTACCCGGGTACCGTTAGGTGTTTGACAGAATAGCGCGTTCATAATGGCGCGGTAGCCGGGTGCCTCTTGGGGTTTGAGGGGTTAAGGTGACGGGTAGGGCGCACTAGCGACACCGATTGATTTAAATTGTTAGCAGCTAAACCGAATATCTTTTAACAATTTCAAGCTGCAGCCTCTCGGAAAACACTTACTATTTATTTAACACTTATACTTAACTTTTGGTCAGCTTTTGTACACGAAATTTGAATTACCGCCAAAAACGGCCACTTAATATCGTCAATCCAATTTCGAGTGCAAAAAGTAGTGCACAATTATTAAATTTATAGTATAAATGTTTGCTTAGAGATTCCCGCTCCGAAATTGTTTAAAATATATCAAATTTAAATTGATTGGTGTCGCTAGTTAGGGCTATCCGTCTCCTTAAGTAAATAATGCATGCAAATTTTTCGACCGTCGACAGTTTTTCGGATGGGACTCGAATCCCACGATCTTTTGCTAACCGGGAAACTGCTTTATCGACTAAGCTACCGGAGACCTTGGTACCTAAGTCGACGAATTTTTTAAGTGCTTTTTGCTTCGCCGTGAGCCTACGATAGTTTCATCAATATTATTGGTACGAGTATGTAGGACTGGATATTTGTAGTAAACAATTTCGGGGCTACAACCTCTCGGCAAACACTTATACTATTTATTAAATAACCATGCACAAATGTTGGATCCAACGCGTACGCGAAAAATTGATTCACGCCAACAGGGCCGCTTTTGGGTGGTTATTTAATAAATAGTATAATAGTGTTTGCCGAGAGGTTCTAACCCAGAAATTGTTTAAAATAGATACGGTTTAGTAGCTACAAATTAAAATCGATTGGCGTCGCTTGTGTGCCCTACCTGTCATCTTAAGTAAAGTATCAGCCTAAATACTGTCCCGCTGCAAGGCAAAGGCCTCCATTATAGAAATCAAGTTATCGCTACTATGATGGGATCAGGCTTAATCACCACGCTTGCTTAATGCGGATTGGTGATTACAAACTCGAGCAAAGTTCGAAAAATTCGTAACATACTTTTGGCTCGACCCGGGAAACGAACTCAGGGCCCCGAGATCACGACCCGGTATTTATACCACTAGACCAACAGGGTCTGGTTAATGTATGTGATTTTACCTGATATTTCGAAATGTGTTATGCTGAATGTGCCGAACCGTTGGAGGTCTACGCTTCGATATAAGTGGACTGGCTCGACCAGAGCTATACAATAGCAACACCGCTTTCGCTGTGCTTCGGTGAATGAGTGAGGGTATCGATGCCCAATTGGGGAGAAAAGGGAGTTATAAGATGGACAGCGTATTTGTGACTTCACTAAAATCAGGTAATCCGTATGTTTCTATGACTGCCTCGGTGGCGTTGTGTTCACTATAAAGAGACGCCGCAAGAAGTCCCGGGTTTGATTCCCGGGTCGGGTCAAAAATTTGTACCTAAGTTTTCGGTAAGAAATTCGTAGTGTCAGCCTGGAGTCTGGAAGTTGGCGGTCTTGTACCCCCGTGCCTCGGAAAGCACGGTAAGCCGTTGGTCCTGCGCCCAATCCCTCCCCGGTCGTGTCCCATCGGAATATGAGGGCAAGGGAGTAGAGAGTGCACTCGTGTTTGCACACACACTTGAGCACTATATCCTGATCGATGAGATTGGCCGCCGTAGTCGTAATCGGTTGGAGGATATTATGTTTGTCTAAGACCTATCACATAGAACAATCTAAGTATAGCTGAAAAAAAAACGTCACGACTATAGAAAGATAGATAGATATTCTTTATTGCACAAAAATAAAATACAAGCATGATACAACAGCAACAGACAGTACAATAAGGCAGTTTTATCGCTTGTAGCGATAAGACCGCCTTATTGTATATTCTTCCAGACAACCTTTGGGTAGAGTGAAGAATATCGTATTCGTCATAAGGAAGGCATTGCAAATTATTTTAACAAATGAAATTGAGAATGGCAGACATATACATTTTTTATACGTATATATAAAATTCCGTCCGTTCTAAGAGCTCAGGGGAGTTCATATGTCACAGCACGTGACGGCGTCTAAGCAACCTCATAACAGTGCACAATCCGGGGAAGGACCGAATTTTCGGCTTGGAATCATAGCAAACAGAAAAAGGTTCTGGGGTATACATGTTTATTTAGGGTTCATCGCGCTTAGGAAAAAATAAGAGAAGATAAGATAAAAACATTTCATTGAACGGTCAGCATCAAAGTAGCTTAACACTTTAGTACCATGTAAAAGTAACCGTTCTGTGTTAAGCTACCTTTGATGCTGACCGTACATACGACACACAACATTACAAATAAATAGAACTCATTCTAATTACAAATATTAAAAATATATTTTAAGTGGTCTTCTATTGGATTGGATACGTTAACGTTAAATTTAAAAAAAAAAGGTTTTACCTCCCATACCCATAGTTTTTTAATATTAGGAATTGTGTTATTGTGTTACTTAGTATACTTCACTAAAATCTATTTTGTATGAAAAGTAGCTACCTACTTTTTTTAATGATTCTGTCACAATGTATAATCTAGAATGCTCACTAATAAAAATATCAAAGTAGCCCTAAACGTCGTTTCCACTACCTATAAGCCTGGAAAGTAATCATTGTATGTGTTCTTCTAACATCCTTTAAATACGCCTGTACCTAGAAACCAGCAGCCGTTCCATTCGTATTATGTAGCAGATTTTCGAGTAAAATTCTTGCATCATCATCATCATCATTTCAACGATAGACGTCACTGCTGGACATAGACTTCCCCAATGGTTCTCCAACGAGATCGGTCCTGTGCCGCCCGCATCCATGGATTCCCCCGCGATCTTCACCAGATCGTCCAGTCCACCCTTGTGGGGGTCCTGCACGGATGCGACTTCCTGTACGTGGCCTCCACTCGAGGATCTTTCTGGCCCCAACGCCGTCCTGTTCTCCTCGCTATGGGCCCTGCCTATTGCCACTTGAGGCATGCATCCTTTGGCTTGTTGTAACCTTATTTCTCCTGCGATCCTCATCATTTCTGATACGATCACGCAGGGAGACCCCCGAGCATGCCCTTTCCATTTCTCTCTGAGTGACTTTGAGCTACTTATCGTGCACATTGTAATCGGGCCACGTTTCGGTTTTCCGTATGTCTCACTGTCAACACACCGCAGTGAATACTCGTCCTTGAGGACACTGCGGTAGATGGGCCGAAAATATGCTGCGTAGCTTTCCGAACGCGTCGGGTTCGCGTTGATTCGTCGCTCGTGTCACTCTTTCTGGAGTTGCCAAGTGTGCTTAAATTCCTTTACTTTCATATTTTTGATCCCTATTTATAGTGTAACTAATAAATATTAAATTAATTTACCGTGGGAGAGCCACGCTGTGGGCATGAATGGGCCGGCTCGACCGGAGTGATACACGGCCTTACAGAAAACCGCGTGAATCAGCATTGTGCTGTGTTTTCCTGTGGGGCGTGAGTGAAGGTACCGATGCCCATCTGTAGGAAGGGGGCTTAAGGTTAGCAGCGCATTTGTGACTCTAGCTGGTGTCGTGGGTTCCTATGGGCGAGTGGCAAAATTACAGGATAACTATACAATTGTAATTACTTATGATAAGGATTCATGGACATGGATGACCTCCGTTCCTGCACACATGTAAGTAATTGTATGAATATTTTACTGATCATTATTATTATATAATTATGCATTTTTATAATTAGGCTTAGCAGGCATTTATTACTGTATAACAAATGATTATGTAATTGATTAATCAAACAATTGACAAGATGCTAACCACCTACTATTGTACACCTCGTCTGGCAGGTTATTAGTAGTGGATTAATTACTCTGTGACCGATGAGGGTGAACGCTAAGTAGTCATGCTCACTCAAATGTCTCTGAGTGGGTGGCGTTATGTGCGGGTCATTACATTCCCTCTAATATGGTTGAGTGAAATGATGCTTACACATACGTCATAACTTGTGACAGGTGCCACCTTTGGACTGGTCCGCTTCGGGTTACCGTCATGTTTAGCTTTATAATTTGCTTCATTCTATTTTTGTGTTGCATTCGACTGTATGACTGGTATGAGGATAATAAACCATTGTGAAAAAAGTTGGCGTTAAAAGAGTAACTTGCGAGTTTTCTTGCCGGATCTTCTCGACCAGAAACAACTTTCCGAGCCGGTGGGGGAAAATCGCCATATGTTTTATTTATTTTCTTTGAGTATATTTTATGTATCAACATATATATGTATTAACAGTAAATTATACATAAGTACTTATAAATGTTTTACAGTCATTCAAATGTTGACGATTTGTAATTGCGTGTGTACAAGCCTATGCAATAAAGAAATTTTTTTGAAACAAAAAAAAAATGCTTTCCATCAGGATTGA
>JADPWL010002025.1:0-11209 GCA_019059595.1 Marasmia exigua | reverse complement strand
AAACATCACATACATTGATCTGACTCCGAGATAGGTAGATCAAGTACTTACATGTCTTACGGATGTTAGAAGCAACAGCGGGCTCCCTAGCATAGTGAGAGCTATGCTAGCGAGCGAGGTGGCTTGGAAGGCCTTCGCTGACTATTGCGAGCAACGTAATGGCAGCAAAGGACGCGGCGGAGCGCGAGCGCGAAGCAAATACTCTCGCTCCCGCGCTCCGAAAGGCAAGGAGGGGTAGGAGACGCCGAACAGATGCGCGTCTCGCTCCTCTCCGCAGAGGGAGCCCGCTGGTGCATGGTGGAGGGTCACCAGCGCCGGCATTGCACGGGCTCTCTCAGCAGCCCGGTAGGGACGGCTCAGTTTTCCCGGCCGTCCCTACCCCCTCTTCCGGCCAGCAAGCCGGGGGAGGAACCGCCTGGCCCGCCGTGTAGGCGGGCACCGCCCGGGGAGGGTCGTGGCGCCCGTATGGGTAATAGGTTTGTCACGACGCCTCCCCATTTAAGGGCGATGAGGGAAAACCGCTGGGGCTTAGTCGGTATGCCTCTGGCCGGCTTCTCGTTAGGAGAAGCCCCCGCCAGAGAAGAGCCCGATATAACCCTCCTGCTCCCCAGCAGGAGGGTATGCATAAGGCGCCGCCACTAGGCGGCGACGTCGGCCATTGCACTACGGGCCGGCGGCATTCCCCAGAGAGAAGAAAAAAAAAATACAAATATATACGTATAATACTTTCCTTTTGTAAATACATACTCAAAATACAAATAGTAAACACTCAGACGAATACAAACCGACATGTTCGTGCACACAAATGTCTGTACTATGCGCGGATCGAACCCGCAAATCTTGCATCAGAAGCAGCGTTCAATATTACTGATCCAAACGGGTCGTCGTTCTGAACATGTAACCGTGATCCATTTGGTCTGGTTCACCCCTCTAAGGATTGCTAAAGTCTTGTAGGGACAGCATGACGCTCCCGGCTATCCCTAGCGCCCCCGCCCAGCTTAACTAGGGGAGGCCGTGTCAGGCCTACAGTGTAAGTGGTCCTTCCGCCTGAGGAGGGACGTGAACTAAGGTTCTTTAACCCGTACTCATGTCCCCTCCCCACACTGGCGATGAGCGAGCGTCGCTGGGGTTTAGTCGGTATGCCTCTGGCTGGCTTCTCGCTAGGAGAAGCCCCCGCCAGAGGAGAGCCCGACATAACCCGCCTGCCCCCCGGCAGGAGGGTATGCATAAGGAAGCATTCCCAAGCGTCAAAAAAAAGAAAAAAGACTGCAGTCAGTCACTTCATTTTAATTGCCAAACTTTCCGCTTAGGTACCCCGGGCTCCGAAGTGACAGCTTTAGAAATATACTCGTTGATAGATAGATAAAGATAGGTACTTAAAGACTACCCAAATGAGTATTGTAAGGGTCGTAAACAGTGAGTAAAACCAAGCAATTAATATAACTAACTAGGTTGGTGCAGCGACCCATAGTGACTCTTGGCTTCCGATTGTAAGAGCCTCCAACACGGTCGGTCTTGTAACACTTCCTGCCAGTCATCTACCAAAAGTCCACGCAGATTTTTATCGACCTCATCTTTCCATCTTTGCAGTTTTTCGTGCAGTAAAGAGAGCGTACCTGGGGCGTCCTAATGGGCGAAGGCCAGTCGGCCGTCCAAGATGCCGCTGGAAAGAAGAATTATATACGTCCTTTTATTTCTTTTTCAACCTGCAAAATATACAATATATGGTTACGCGGACGTGCGGCGGTTCACTCTTTTATCACTTTACTATTTTTGCGCCGACTGTACGCGCTCAATTCCTAGATAAAACAGGTAAAAGGAACTTTTTATTTTTTCCACATTTCCCAAGTTTGTTTTTTTTCCCAAGACTATACTCGCATGTCGCAGGGCTGAGCAAAGCGAAGATTTCTACATCATACATACACGCATTAACACACACACCTATACACACTCGCACACGCACACACACACAAACACACACACACACATATTACAATACAATCTGTTTTTATTTTATTAGCTTTTTGTATATTTTTGGTTTATTGTAAACCTACCCATTAAGTTTCCTTGTATCTGCCTAGTACTTAAGCGGTTCTTGCTTTAGCAAAATTATGTTAAGGAAGAGGGCTTACTTCTGACACGGGTGCATTCCGCGCTCAAAAGAAGAAGTCCACCATGTTTAAGAAGTGTAAGAATTCGTACATATACTAAACATTTTTTCATTTTTTTTTATTTGTTTTGTGTGTCGTGCGTGTTGAACAAATAAATGTTTTTATATTATCTTCTTCTTCTTATTTTATTTGTGGCAATCAACTTCTCGACTGAGAATTACTCCTGCCATTATCATGTTTTAGATTTTAGGCATTATTAAGCGGGACAACCGAAGATAATTCGCTAATGTCAAGTAACTTATTGAGAACAAGTAGGTAGTCAACAGTCGAAGTCAGTCAAAGTCACAGTCACTCAAAAAAACGCCGGTGTTTTGCGTTTTATCGACCTACGGATTCAGCGGATATCACTCTAAAAGCAATCGCGGGTTTTAAGACTCTATTAGGTCCAAGCATGTTGTCATGAGACAACGCACTCGACACACAATAGCAGTGTTAAAAACGATACAATCCAACGATTCTTATCATTAGGATCACTTTGCGGCACTTCACTGCACAAATAAACACCAAAATTGCACACTAAAAACTACTAGACACTAATTTAAAACCTTTGAATTGCATCAGCCCACGCGGCCTCTTTTAGCCCTACCCGCCGAATCTTTATCTTATCTTAAACAATCCATCTTCAAAAGTATAAATTTTCTTCTAAACGACTGACATTAAACCGACAGCCAGCAACAATGGAGTTCACAATCGTTACTGTACCATTATATTTATTTTTTCTCTCTCTCTAAAAAGACGCTAAAACATCAGACGTTCCCCGTATATTGGTATTGAGTTCATGAATATACATAAGCGATGTGAAAACTGAGCACCGTTCTGAAACGGTTGCACACTGCTATGCACATTTACTTTGCATCTCAGATCCGGATGTTTAATATTCGCGTGCGGAGTTAGGTTTGGCAGGGTGGAAATTCTAAGTTCACAGTGCAGGTTGAAATCTGTCTTCTATACATTTTATTGTTTCAACTGTGTTTACACGGTTTGCGGTTCAGGTCCCCGAGTTCAGTGAAGAAGAAGCGCGACACAGAGTATGTGTTTCGTCTCGTGAGTACCGTATGCGCAATCCGAGGAAAAAGGTAGTTTACGCATCGACGAAACTAGCACCGCCAATCTATTATTAAGTAACTTAAGGTGACGGGTAGGGCACACTAGCGACGCCAATCGATTTTAATTTTAGCTACTAAATCGGATCTATTTTAAACAAATTCGGGGTAACAACCTCTCAGCAAACATTTATACTATTTATTAAATAACCATGCACTTGATGTTTTACATTATAGCGGACAAACGAGCAGACGGCACACCTGATGGAAAGTGATCACCGCCGCCCATGGACATCTGCAACACCTGAGGTATCACATATGCGTTGCCGGCTCTTAAGAAAGGAGTACACCCTTTTCTTGAAGGTCACCAAGTCGTATCTGTTCGGAAACACCACGGATGACAGCTGGTTCCACAGTTTTACTATGCGTGGTAGGAAATGACGTGAGAAACGCACTGTAGTCGATATAAATCCATCCAGGTGATGTGGATGGTATTTCGCGTTCTGACGTGATGTGCGGTGGTGAAAAATTGCAGCTGGAATAAGGCCGAACAGCTCCTCGGACCATTCCCCATTGAATCAATTTTTCGCCTACAAAAACGGACCCAACATTTGTGCATGGTTAATTAATAAATAGTATAAGTGTTTGCCGAGAGGTTGTAATCCCGAAATTGTTTAAAATAGATCCGGCTTAGTATCTAAAATTAAAATCGATTGGCGTCGCTAGTGTGCCCTACCCGTCACCTTAAGGCGACGGGTATCTATAACTATCATATTGCACGCTAAAAGTGGCCGGTTTTGTTGGTAATCAATTTTTCGCGTACAAAAACGGACCCAACATTTGTGTCGCTGCCCATTTGTAAGCAGATTTGCAGATTCCCATATAAAATTGGAGGAAATCAAATATAATTTCCATTATACATACATTTGAATCCTGATTTATACATTATTTTTACTCAATTAAAAGGGAAATGGGAGTCAACTTAAATTTATTTGTGTCTTTATCTTTCCCATAAGCAGATTTGCAAATTTTACCCATAATAAGATCCGAGGTAGTAAAATATTATTTCCATTTCATATTTGAAACGTTTTATATACATAGTTATTTAATTATTTTGACTATACATTGTTATTTTCAATAAAATAAGCGAAAAGTCAGCTGTTCCATATATTCATTTTGGAATAAATTGATTTTTTTGTCTTTTATTTTGTTGATTTAACATGCTAAATGGACTTTATTCACGAAACATATTATGAGGTTTTCGGGATGTAAATACATAGCTCGATGTTTGCTCTCATCACAGAGCGAGTATTGCAATGTACTAACAGACTCCACATTCCATCATTGAGATCATTTTTAACCCGAGTGTCAGACAGGCAGTCTTTTAATTACTAGACTTAACAAACCCTGAATCTGGGTCCAATCGCACCTCGCATTGGACTCAACCGGTACTAAATCCTTAAAATGATGTTAAGAAGGCGTACTTTTATTTGATAGCTAGCAGACGAGCAAAAGTGATGCCGAACTATCAATAGTTTCGCTATCGATAGTTGACCTCAAAAATCAGTTAGGATATCGATAGGACTATCGATACTATCGATAGTACTGATAGTATCGATAGCCCAAATTAGTGTAAACTATTGATGACTTGCAATACTATCGATAGTATTATGGCTAAATATGACCAAATTATCGATAGTATCGATACGATCAATAGTATTGATAGTATCGATACTATCGATAGTTTTAAGCTATCGATAGTTCCTCATTCTTTGATAGTATTACTTAGAGTTTTAGGTTAAGCTAAAGTCTTAGTAATTTATAGAATATAGGTACCGAATCGATCAGAGAAACAACTTAAAAGCCTTGCTTTTATTGTAACTACCCAAAAAAAAAACAAAAGAAAAAAATTATGTACACAACTGTTGCCAACTATCAAACAGTATACAAGATGTATAATTTTTTTACACAGTTAATTACGTATTTCGAGTTGAAACTTTTTTTTTTCCTGTTACTTCGCATTCAGTAGAGACCATTAGACCAATAATTTATAAACAATAGTATCGAAAATAAAACGACTATCGATAGTTTAAAAAGAACGATACTATCGATACTATCTATACTATCGATAGTTTTTTATTAACAAGGAACAATACTATCGATAGCATCGATACTATCGATAGTTTATTCTTCGTTACCGACAGTACTATCGATAGTACGATAGCATCGATAGTCCTATCGATATCCTAAATGATTTTCGAGGTCAACTATCGATAGCGAAACTATTGATAGTTCGGCATCACTATTGCTCGTCTGCTAACTATCAAATAAAAGTACGCCTTCTTAACATCATTTTAAGGATTTATTACCGGTTGAATCCAATGCCAGGTGCGATTGGACCCAGATTCAGGATTTGTTAAGTTTAGTAATTAAAAGACTGCCTGTCTGACACTCGGGTTAAAAATTATCTCAATGATGGAATTTGGAGTCTATTAGCACATTGCAATACTCGCTCTGTGATGAGAGCAAACATCGGGCTATTTACATCCCGGAAACCTCATAATATGTTTCGTGAATAAAGTCCATTTAGCATGTTAAATCAACAAAATAAAAGACAAAAAAATCAACTTATTCCATATAAAATGAATACATGGATTTTATATGGGAATCTGCAAATCTGCTTACAAATGGATAGCGACGCAATGAATTAAATTTGACTCCCATTTCCCTTTAAATTGAGTAAAAACAAACATTAATCCGTCGCGTCCATCGAAAACAGTGACAAACAAACTTTGCTTTGCATTTGCCTTGCAGAGAGTTGCGTCAGAGTTTCATCAACAGATTAAACTGGAATTAGTGTTACCATACTAACGAACCTAACCATGTTTTATATAATGTCTTGTAATACTTACCAACTCATTGGTTTTTCGGTTCCTCAACGTGATCCCAACCAGATTTCTTTCCAGTTCCCTCTGGGTTCATCATCATCATCAGCCTATCGCAGTCCACTGCTGGACGTAGGCCTCTCCAATTGTTTGCCACTGTGATCTATCCATGGCTTCTCGCATCCAGCTCTTGCCAGCCATCCTGCGCAGATCGTCCCCCCACCTAGCCAGAGGGCGCCCTACATTACGTTTGCCAAGACGTGGTCTCCACTCCAGAACTCGTTTACCCCATCGGTTGTCGGTTCTGCGGCTAATATGGCCAGCCCACTGCCACTTAAGCTTGCTAATCCGGTGAGCAATGTCGATAACTTTGGTTCTCTGCCGGATCAAATCATTTCGGATTCGATGTCGGAGAGAGACACCGAGCATTGCTCGTTCCATAGCCCGCTGAGCGACCTTTAACCCTCTGGGTTGTGCCCAGTTTACTAAGGATATCCTTAGTAAACACCCAGGTTTCAGCGCCATATGTGAGAACTGGCAGGGTACATTAGTCAATTATCTTGAAGGCAAATTCGAGATTTAAATAAGCAGCCCAGCAATGAATGAGTGGCTTAAAAAACAGAGCAAGATCACCGGAAGTCGTGAAGTACGTGGCCAATTCAAGTGGGAATGGGCTGGTCATATGACACGCAAGAGCGACTCTTGGAGCAAGCGTCTGCTGAAATGGCGACCATGGGATCGGAAACAACCAAAAGGGAGACCCCATATGCGTCGGGTCTCCCTTTTGGTACCTATAAAAATAACAGCAGGGAAAAAGTGGATCCAAAATGCACAAGACCGCCACAAGTGTCGTGAATTGAAGGAGACCTACACCCGGAGGGTCGAGACAGGCTGAAGAGAGAGAGAGAGAATACTTACCCATGTGTATGAATGAATAAATAATTATGATTATGATTATACTATTCGCGACATAGTTCGAAATGAATAAATTTGGAGAAGAACTCGCGTAGTGGATGTAGACTATCGCGTCGCTAAATTAAAGTGGGAATAGACCGGTCATTAATGTCGCCGACACGACCAAAGATTGAGCAAGTGCGTTTGAGCCTGGACGTCGTGTCACGTCTGGGCAGGAAAAGCGCAAGCAGACCAGTAGGTAGATGATCTACGAAGCCCTGCAGGCATCATATGGACCAGGAAAACTCATGAACGCGTTCCTTCAGAGAGTGAGGTATATACCCAACGGTGGGTGAAAGAATGGTAAAGAAGAAGAGAAGAAAAAGTGTAGCCATAGAATAGAGACACTATCATTTAAACAATTCAAACCCACACACACTAGGCCTGGCAAAAACGATATCTTTCAAAAGATTGGAACATTTGCATCTGGATCAGTGCAAAGATGCGGAACTGTCACGGATCTTTTTTATTTTTCATTGCTTATAGTAGGTAGACGAGCTTGCTTGAGCTTGATGTTCATTTGAAACATCGATTCTCAGATAGATTCGTGATTCATTCCGCTCATTCAGATCATTCTGCTGACTCGGATCATTCAGCTCATTGAGATCATTCGGCTCACTCGAACTCGAGATCTGTTTGAGTCGAATGATACATTCGGAGCCAACATTAGAGATTCAGAACATTCATTTGGCTGAGTCGTACCACTGAGTCGTTTCAGTAATGTTGTTTATCCGTACAACCACACATCGAAGCATATAAAACTATGAAACTTCCTCAGTTGATTCTTACCCCAATGTCAAACACATTCATTTCAATATCAACTGCGGAATCATGACAGATCGCAGTGACCTGATGCGTGGCTGATTGTACATCAGTTATGCTAAACCTGATCTGCAATTGGTTGTATCCAGCGGTTGAATATATCAATAAATACAGACTGGTGTACACAGTGTGAGATGCTTAGCCAGTTGACAGTTATTCGGCTTGTAATGCTAGCTACTTTCTAGCTCTCTCGTGCGAGTTACTTGTAAGTGACGTTCATACAGTACGAGTCTGTACAGTGCAGCTACTCGTCAGGCTAGCTCAGACGCTAGCTCGCACTATGTACGTCAGTCTTAAGGAGTTTAGCCTTAGGTCATACTTGCCTTCGGTGACCGGTGCGGGGGCATCACCGCAGACGCTTCGGTTTTCGCGGCTGTCCCTATCACTCCCTCCAGCTCACCCGGGGGGAGTAGTGTCCGGCCCGGGCTGTAAGCATGCCTTCGCCTGGGGAGGGACATAAAGGGAGACTTCTTACTCAGATTCTCATGTCTTCTCCCCACCCTGGCGAGAACGAGAGCACCCCAAGAGTTTTAGACAGTAGACCCCTGCCGACGCCGGGAAGTCCACCCCCCGGTGGACGGGTATGCATAATTGCATTTCTCCTGTGAGATCAAAAAAAGGGTCATACTTACACATTTTTCGTATCATCCTTATGTCACGAGCTTCTATGATTCACCAATGGTCTATACTCTGTGGTGATGGAAATATATATAATAACGGTGAAATTACATTATGGAATATATAGTAATGGTGACTTTGGGAGTGCCACGCTTCAGCGCGAATGGGCCGGCTCGACCGAAGCGTATCGCTCCGGTCGGGCTCACGGAAAACCAATGCCATCAAGTCAGAGTACCCTGACTCGATACCCTGGCTTGACCTGATGACAAAGGTCAAGGTTTACTTTGTATTAAAACTTGGAATTTTAATGCGAATTTCAAAAAGTAATAGCACAAATGTTGTTCAGAATGGTTGGTAGCAGAGGTGGTCAAAGGGATGTAAATATTTACCCACACACTCTATACGAATGTGATGTTATGGTTGTGTCACGGAGTGCAAAGTGCTAATAGCTCTTTGCCTTAGCTAATGGAGGGTTGGCAGGAGGATCTATAAACCAGTTAGCTGCGGATTGATGAGGGTTGTTTATCTGTGCATTGAATTTTAGCTGCGTGGTAAGAGATAGGCTACGCTGAGTATTGGACCGAATTTATTTTCTTGAAATTTAGCCTCCTATGCTGAAGTTCGATGTTCTGCGGCATGCATTCACGGTAAATCTACCGACTAGTATTTGATCTCGTTTCCACGTCTGGTTTTTTATGTGATAGTTTGCAAAAGGGCAGACTGATCACTTGGTGAGGCGATTGCCTCCGCCCATGGCCACCCATCATGATATTGTGGGTGTCCACGAGCGTTGGCTTATCGTGGAGATTGTTTACCATAGCCTAAAAATCGATTCTTCTTCTTTGAGTACCTCTTAAGTTCTCTGAAACAAACGTTCCACATATGCGATGCCACTTCACTCCCTCATATTTCGTAGGCAAGACTTTTTCCTCCTTCCAACGCATCGCCTACCCTCTATTTTACCTATCTTGCTTACGTATTCATTTTTCGCTTTTTGATGACAAAAATCGGTTTGGAGGATTAATAAAACTTTAGTATCGACTTCATCTTTCAGCAGTTCGTTTAAAAAAATGTCTTCAGTGTGTTCAATGTGTGTATGATGTATCGCGCCTTTTTGCAGGCTCTTAATGTCGCAGGTCTATGACAGCTGACACGTTGTCAACATATATTGATTGTGTAATAAATAGTTCTACAAGGAAGCGTGTGTATTTATTTCATTGGCTACGAGGATGGCTTACATCGGGAATTTGTCGTTATTCGACCATAAAATAAACGATTGGGCTATTTTTAAAGGTAAACTCAAGCAATATTTAAAAATAAATAAGGTCGAAGAAAATAAAAGCGCAATTCTTTTGACGCATATTTCCGACGAAACATATCGCTTAGTTTGTAATTTAGCGTACCCGAAAGATCTGGAGGCGCTAAGTTATGAAGACTTGATGCAATTACTCAATGACCATTTCAAGCAAAGGAAGTGCTCATTCGTGGACAAGGCAAACTTTTATGGTGCAAATAGGAATCCAGGCGAATCATTGTGTGATTGGGCGGCACGGTTAAGAGGTCTCGCGAGCTATTGCGAATTCGGCATGGCGTTGGAGACGAACTTGCTTGATCGTTTCGTCCTCGGCTTGGGCTCTGGCCCGGAACGCGACAGGCTTTTTGGGCAAAGCCCGTCCACGCTTACACTAACTAAGGCAGTTGAATTGGCGGAGCAAGCAGCCTGTGCTAAGGAGGCGAAAACTATGCGCACTAATGAAACTGGTATTGGAGAGCAGCCTATATATCGTGTCAGATTCCAGGATCATGGAAAGCGAGGATACGGCGCCGCCGGTGGTGACGCACCGGAGCAGCACAATGTGGAGCGGCGAGACATGCGTCGATGCTCAATCTGCGGCTTGGGAAATCATAATAGTGAAAAATGTCGTTTCAAAAACTATAAGTGCCAAAAATGCGGTATCAAAGGGCATCTTAAGAAAGTCTGCCAGGGCAAAGGCTCTGCCGGCGTCTACCATGTTGATGCGGAGTCGGAATGCGGCGGGAACGAAGTCGAGGAGGAGGCATGTCAGGAATGTCAAAACTTTAATATAAGGTACGAGGCTGATAAGCCCATCAAGGTTGATTTAAAGCTAGGAAACCAATACCTCTCGATGGAGCTGGATTCAGGATCAGGTAAATGTGTTATTTCTGAACATTTATACAAAGAAAAATTTCGTAACTATAGATTGCAAAAATGTAACATTAAAATGTGTTTGTATAATGGACATAAAATCTCTCCCTCTGGTTTTTTCACAGTTCAGGCTACATTCAATAATACAACTAATCCTCTTAAGATTTTTGTGATCAAAAATGGTGGGCCACCCCTGTTAGGTAGAGATTTCATATCTGTATTCAATTTAACGATATCAAATAATTTAAACTCAATATCCTGTAACTCAGATATAAGTACCTTATTGGACCAATTTCCTGATTTGTGGAGTAATGATTTAGGTTCATTCAATAAGTTTAAGGTTCAATTGAAACTTAAAGAATGTTCAGTTCCTAAATATTTCAAACCTCGACCAGTACCCTTTGCCCTAAAAAAGAAAATTGAAGATGAAATAGACCGTTTAGTAGGTATAGGTATCTTAGTTCCTATTAATAATTCAAATTATGCTGCCCCTATTGTGCCAGTCTTAAAAGAGAATGGCGAGGTTAAAATCGCAGGTGATTTTTCTGT
>JADPWL010002024.1:0-11727 GCA_019059595.1 Marasmia exigua | reverse complement strand
AGTTCAAGCTATACAAATCTGTCAAATTTCCTCAACCGATTTCGAACTCAATTTGTATCTAATTAAGGTTTATAATCGAATGAAGAAATTTGACAGTTTTGTATAGCTTGATGTGTCCGCCACTGTACAGTTGGACATGCTCGGATTCGAACCACGGAAGGCGCGTTCATTTAAGGTGACGGGTAGGGCACACTAGCGACGCCAATCGATTTTAATTTTTAGCCACTAAACCAGATCTATTTTTTATAGATAACAACCTCTCGGCAAACACTTATACTATTTATTGAATAACCATGCACAAATGTGTCCGTTTTTGTACGCGAATAATTAATTTCACGCCAAAAGTCGCCGCTTTTGGCGTGAATCAATTTTTCACGTACGCGTTGGATCCAACATTTGTGCATAGTTATTTAATAAATAGTATAAATATTTGCCGAGAGGTTGTAGCCCTGAAATTGTTTAAAATAGATCCGGTTTAGTAAAATTCAAAAGTAGGTGCTTTATTTGCATAGGCTTAATACAGCTCTTACAAATCGTCATACATGAAAAAAATATAAATTATAGCTATGTATAATATACATGTAATTAAATATATACATCGATACAAAAAATATACTAAGAAATTAATAATATGGTTGTCGGATTTTCGAGGGAAGTTTTCTAAATTTTTGTAAACATACATAATACAGTCAAAGATGTACTGTGATGCTAATGTTAAAATGTTGATTTCTTTGAACAAGTTTCTAAGGCTAACAATCTATAATAGAGTAAATTCGACACAAAGACAGCTAATGTTATAAGCCGCAAATAGCCCCGTGTGTCGCGCTGACCCGCCATTCGCTCACCGAATGAATGTGCAGCGCGCAGCCACACGGGTGGATATTGCACGACATGTTAGGCTTACGCAATACAACCTGAGCGCCGCGGATAAAGAATGGGATCAGAAATGGCGGCGCATCTATTCACCTCTCGCTCGCACACTATTTGCGTCTATACTCGCACTCGTCTCGCACTCCACGAGTGCGAATATAGACGCAAATAGAGTGCTAGCGAGAAGTGTGTTGGATATGGGTCAGGAAAAGAAATACGTGTTGCTCCTTTGACAGTGGTTTATTGAGTGAGTCAATCATGAACGTCACAGAATGATCAAAAGAACGAACGAATGAGTGAACTTATAAATGAATGTTTATAAAATATATATAGGTAGGTAATAGACTTGGATATTTGTATATACCAATAGTCCCCCTCAAATATTCAAGTATGTTCTTATTTTATATAAAAATACAATAAAACTGAACAAAAATCATTAAACATTCATGTGAACTAAATTAAATATACGTCTTTTACAATAATTGTAACAATTACAATGAAATCACATTAAATCATAATTAAATATTTTAAATTATAATAAGTTTAATTTCGATCGTATTTCTAGGAACTTGGATGTTGGCACCATTTTCGTGAATATGTCTGCTAACTGATTTCCTGTGGAAATATATTCCAGCTTTATTACTTTATTAGTAATTTGTTCTCTACTAAAATGGTACTTAATATCTATATGTTTCGACCTCTTGTGATTTGCAGGGTTATTAGCGATGCTTATACAACTATTATTATCTTCGTACATAATTATTGGCTCCTTAACTTGAATCGAAATACTATTTAATAACGATCTTATCCATATCGCTTCACGGACAGCCTCAAATAAAGCCATGTATTCAGCTTCAGTTGAGGATGCGGCGACCGAGTTTTGTTTTCGCGTATTCCACGAAATTGTACATTTATCGAATACTTTGAAAATGTATCCTGATGTACTTTTTCTGTCAACCGGGTCGCCTCCCCAGTCAGAATCTGAATATCCAGTTATTAGTTGTTTAAAATCACATTTTTCATAGGTCAGCTTTAGATTAACCGTTCCTTTAATATATCTTAAAAGATGTTTCAGACATTTCCATAGCTCTTCATTATTATTACTCTGATACCTGCTTAAGATGCCTATCGCAGCACAGATGTCAGGTCGTGTACAAAGCATAGCGTACATAAGACAGCCAATCACATTTCTGCAGGGAGCTTCATAATGTGAATTAGAAGCAAGAGCTTCATGGTCAAACTTGGATGGAAATGGTGTCTTAGATGGATTACATTTATCCATTGAAAATTTGCACAAAACATTTTGAAGGTAGGTACAATGATTGATCAAGGGTCAATTTACCTTTTGTTCGTTCAACTTTAATGCCCAGAAATAATTTAATTTCATTTAAATCTGTCATTTCGAATGTCTCCATTAAACATTTTTTATACAAATTCAAAGTATTTGAGTCCTTTGTACAGATCACTAAATCGTCTACGTATAAAACAATATATACATTTTTATTTATGTCATTCTTATCCAGAACGTACAGACAAGGATCAACTTCAGAATTCGTAAAACCAATAGCCTTAAGAGCATGATCGAAACGTTCAAACCAACATCTTGAAGATTGTTTTAAACCGTATAAAGTTTTATTCAATTTACACACTTGGTTCGGTGCCGCCAAAACACCTTCCGGTACTTGCATGTAAATATCTTCTTTAAGAACGCCGTTTAAAAAGGCAGTTTTGACGTCCATGTGGTGAGCATGTAAATCATACTGGTTGGCTAGTGCTAAGATGAATCTTAAGGTCGATATTCTAGCAACGGGTGCGAACGTTTCGTCATAGTCTTGTAGGTATTGTTGAGTGAAGCCGCGAGCTACCAATCGCGCTTTATACCGAACAGGCTCACCCAACTCATTATTTTTAATCGTAAAAACCCATTTAGAAGAAACAATGTTTACATTGGCAGGTTTTTCTATGAGAGTCCATGTACAGTTAGCATGAAGTGACTCAATTTCGGTCTGTATGGCTTTTAACCATTTGGCCGAATCACACCTATTGAAAATGTCACTATAGGTATTAGGCAACGATTGATTTGCTATGAGCGATAAAAATACATCAGGGTCATTTAATAGTTTATAATCTCTCGGGGGTAGATTGAGAATTCTTTCACTGCGTCTCAGCTTGCCGGGTGACGGCTCTGTGTCTGAGGTACAGTCGGGGAGAACTTTGTGTTTCGTGCCTATTAATTTTGCCGGATCCGGCATATTAATTTCGGCGGGAATTTCAATCGGCTTGTTCATGTTTGGTCTAGAAGTATCAAAGTTTGCCTCGTCAAAAATGACGTCACGAGCAATGAAAAATTGATTCTTTTCAACATCGAACAATTTGTATCCGTTTTGATCGTATCCGACCAATACAGCCTTAAACGATTTTTCGTCAAACTTAGATCTTTTAGTTTTGTCATAAACATAAGCCGTTGAACCAAATATTTTTAAATGGTTTATTGTCGGTTTCCTGCTATGCCACATTTCATATGGTGTTTTATTACTGGCCAGAGCTTTTGTGGGCAGTCTGTTTATTAAATATGTACTTGTCAATACAGCTTCGCCCCAAAATGATTTTTCTAATTTCGCACTTGTAACCAATGTTCGCGCCATTTCGGTTAACGTACGATTCATGCGCTCTGCCACACCATTTTGTTGCGGCGTGTAGGGTACCGTCAAATGATAAGTTATTCCCTTAGAACCACAAAAGTCTCTAAAATCATGGGAAAGATATTCTCGCCCGTTGTCACAATACAAGTTAGTTACTTTAGTGTTAAACATGTTCTCACTTTTGGCAACAAAATCTTTAAAACATATGAATACTTCCGATTTCGCATGCATTAAGTACGTGACTGTATAGTGGGTAAAATCGTCAATAAAAGTAACAAAATAGTTTTTATCATCGACAGTTGCTGGTGTTATTGGGCCGCAAACATCAGTATGGACAGTAAAAAGTGGTCGGTTCGGTTTGTTACATTTATCTTTGGACTTTGCGAATGAAAATCGAGACTGTTTACCAAAAATACAGGGTTCACATAACTCCTCAGTAGGCGTAATTTTATTAATAATTTTGACATCTCTTTCGTCAATTGCACCTTTGAGCAAGCCAAATTTTTGTTTATTTAAATGACCTAGCCGATCATGCCATAATTTGTATGATTTTGAATTGTCGTCGTTCGGGGATTTGTCGTCGATTAAATTCAAAACGGGAGATTTATAAATTTGAAAGGTAATACTAAAAAGATTGTTAGTATTTTCACCAGTCATGTAACATTTGTTATTTTGGTTGTAAACTTGAACTCCGTTATTGCTAAAAACTATTGACTTACCAGATTTTTGTATGCGGTTCACGGAAAGCAAATTGTACCGAACTTCAGGGGAATACAAAACTTCGTCAAGGGATCCCTGAAAACCTAGGTTCGTGGTTACCTTGATGCTTCCTTTACCAAATGCAAGTATGGAGGCGCCATTTTTAGCCACTCCAATTTTTAGGGGAGAGGGGAGCTCGGTGTATGAAGAAAACGCTTCCCGCGTGTTCACAATGTGATCCGTAGCACCCGAATCTAAAAGAAAACAAATTTCATCGTTATTTAAACGATTGTCAGCAGCCGAGGGTAACTTACATTTTGACAGCATAAAAGCGAAACCGCCCTCGTCATCGTCTCCAAGTTGAACGTTGTTGGCCGTCTTCTTGAAACTGGTCGATGAGTCATTTTGCTGTATCTTCTTGAAGTAGCGGCAGTCCTTCTTGTAATGGTTACGACGCCCGCAGTGATCACAATACATCTTTGAAAAGTTGTAGGGAGTATTCGTGTGTTGACCTTGATTGTTATCTCGTCTTTGAGGGTTCTGCTTCTTCTTCTTGTTGGGACCGCTGGAGTTGAATTGATTTCGATTGGAAAACCGTTTCGTTCCAGCATGAAGAACTTTGAGTTCTGTCGGGGTCTCAGCCTTAAGTTTCACTTCTTGGTCCAATAGACGGGTTTTAACAAAAACCAGGTTAAGATGATCTTCGCTGAGTGTTTCTAAAGCGGTGACCACGCTGTCGTATGAAGATGGTAATGTCAGTAACATGTGAGCAATTTTGTCCATCTCGTCAAGTTTCGCGCCGGCAGAGATCAATTCCGTGATTAAATTGTCAAATTTAGTGAAATGTTGCATAAGCATCACATCCGGTTGTAGTTTCAGATTAAGCAGTTGTTTACGCAGCGCTAATTGTGTAGCTAAGCTCCTTCGCTCGTAAATACTGTCGAGATCTTTTAGTATGGATTTGGCGGTTGCCGTTCCTTTGGCGAAGTTCAAAAATGAATCACTCAAATATTCAACGATCGTACCTTTTGCAATCATGTTGTTTTTCACCCATGTGGCGTCCGGTTCATCAGGAACATCGTTTTCAACTACACTCAGTACTTACAGCTCTTCTAATAACGCTTTTATTCGAAATTTCCACGTACTGTAACGTTCGCCGTTAAACGGTTGAATATTTCGTTTGTTACGCGACTCCATTGCGCGCGCAACGAGATCGTGTATTTATCTTATACACTATACGTTAGTATTACACTGATTCTAAACGTGGCCTGGGCCCATAACCTGTTGGATATGGGTCAGGAAAAGAAATACGTGTTGCTCCTTTGACAGTGGTTTATTGAGTGAGTCAATCATGAACGTCACAGAATGATCAAAAGAACGAACGAATGAGTGAACTTATAAATGAATGTTTATAAAATATATATAGGTAGGTAATAGACTTGGATATTTGTATATACCAATAAAGTGAATAGATGCGCCGCCATTTCTGATCCCATTCTTTATCCGCACAGGTAGTACAGCATATTTTTTTGGAATATGTGGCATACGAGCAGGATCACCTTATAGTAAGCGATCGTCGCGGCCCATGGACACCAGTGGAGTCACAAGTGCGCTGCCATCCTTTGAACCCCCCATTGCCCGAATTGGGCTTCCTTCGCGTTTTTTTTCATTAGCAATGTTTGTGATCAGATAAGATAAGAAACAATTTATTGACCTCAACACATTACACATAAAACAAAACAGATAAAACAAGGTACAGAGACAAAGAGTTGCGGCCAACAAGGCTCAGCCTCAGCATATACTACAACTGCCGCACACAGCAGCTGCAAGGTACAGAGACAAAGAGTTGCGGCCAACAAGGCTCAGCCTCAGCGTATGCTGCAACTGCCACACACAGCAGCTGCAGCGCTGGTTGTCAGGCTGGACCTTGGGTGACGCCTTTGCATTGAAAAAAAATATTATTAAAGATTGACAGGCAATAAATACAAGTAAAAAGAAAATGAATAATTACATATATTATACTATACATATATTATACTTATTTTAGCCCTCGTTTCATTGTAGTGCTTTTAGGGTACGTATAATTCACTTTGATAATGTTATCTTTTGCTACCGTACTTATCTTGATATTCCAATATTATATTTTCACGAAACATTTTAGGGTACATAGTTATTGTATTAATATAAACAAATAAATGTCAAGTCAGTTGTCAAATTGTAAATGTCAAAAATCTGTTTTTCTTTTTTATATATTATTTGTTCATGGCATTAGACATGGCCTATTGCGCCATATTTCTTTTAGCGTTTTGTTCCATCTGCAGTTTTAATTTAAAATTGTTTCGTTTCTCTTCTTTTATTTTTTATTTTGTACTGGATGATTCGAGAGGCATTATGTTAGTGTAGATAGTTTTTAAGAATAACTCTCAGATTTGGTTCTCTGATCAACTTTTTTTATTTTTTAGATTCCATTTTAAATACTTTTTATATTTTAATTTTCTTTGTACACAGCCGGCTGGTGGGTGATGCTCATGGATACGAATTTTAACTGTTTAGGTGGTTGTATAATTATATAAATATTAAATTAGGTAAATAGTATAAGATATTTATTAGTATATTTTATAAACATATATATTTTCAGCAATTATGTCAGACAATGAGTCGTTCACTTCTATAAATAACTCTTCTTCTACTTTCTACTCTTGCCATGACTCCTCAGGGTACTCGGATACTGAAACCCTTGGAGATAAGCTTCACTCCTGCTTTCTCACGAAGAAGAGGAATTTAAATCTGTGCCACGTGAATGCTCAGAGCATCCCAAAGCACTACAGTGACTTGCTTGAGAGCTTCAAATCCGACTATGTAAGCGCTATTCTCATATCCGAGTCATGGCTTAAGCCTAGTCTACCATCTGCTGCCTATTGCCTGCCTGGTTTTGTTCTCATCCGCAATGATCGCATCGGTAAGGGCGGGGGTGGTGTGGCTATTTACCTTCGAGCGGACATCCCTTTCAAAATCTTAACTTCTTCACCGTCTAATTATACTGCTTCTCCTGAATACCTCTTCATCGAAATCACAGTTGGTGGTACCAAGGCTGCGCTTGGTGTTGTATACTGTCCACCTGCTATTAATTACTTTCCAGCCCTGGAACCTATTCTGGAATCTTTATATTCAGATTATCCACATTTAATCATCATGGGTGATCTGAATACGGATCTTGTTCGTGTCAACCCCCGTTCGCAGAAACTGTTTGCGCTGCTTAAATCAACCGGTCTCCAGCACCTTCCACTTCTTCCCACCCATCACAACATTGATTCAGATGACACTTGGATCGACCACATTCTGACCTCCTCCGTCCCTTTAGTTACCGATCATGGCCAATTTCTGGCACCGGGCTTCTCTAGGCATGACCTCATCTATCTGTCTTACGGTCTAAGACCACCGAAAAGGAAGTCCCAAACAGTCCAGTTAAGGAGTTATAATCGGATCAATCCTGAAAACCTACAACGTGATGCTTTAGAAATCGATTGGACGGCTCTGGTGGAAACAGATAATATAAACCAAAAGGTAGACTGTTTCAACATGCATATCACGCACCTGTTTGATACCCACGCGCCGCTACACACAGTTCGCGTCAGGCGGCCCCCTGCTCCTTGGCTGTCTCGGGGCATACGTATGGCCATGACTCGGCGAAATAGAGCGTTTCGCCGGTTCAAGAGGGACAGATCTGAGGACAATTGGAGTCGATACAAGCTTGCTCGCAATCGCTGTAATCAGATGATACGGACAGCCAAACGTCGATTTATACATGATCGCATCTCACAATCCTCCGCTTCAAACATCTGGAAATTCCTCAAGTCTTTGGGCTTTGGTAGGACCAAGACGGCTGCTGACCCACTTAATTCTCTTAGTCTTAATGATATCAATTCCCATTTCACTAACTTGCCCCTCCTTGATTCACAAACAAAAGCCAAAACTCTGGCGTACATTGCCTCCATTCCCTTGCCTTCTTCAGTTTCTTTTTCATTTTCCCCTGTTTCACAAGACGAGATCAAGAAAATCATCATTTCCATCACTTCTAAGGCCACTGGTTTCGATGGTGTTAGCCGACAAATGATTATGCTTTTGCTCGATCAACTCTTACCTGTAATCACACATTTGATCAATTTCTCCCTCGACTCCGGTCAGTTTCCTGACATCTGGCGTAAAGCACTAGTTCGCCCACTTCCCAAAGTAGCAAACCCTACCTCACCAAATCAATTTCGTCCCATATCTATTTTGCCTTTCCTCTCTAAGGTCACCGAATCCTGTGTATTGAAACAATTATCTGCCTATTTCAATGAGTATAACTTGTTTAACCGTTTTCAGTCCGGATTTAGGCCGGCACACAGTACTACATCAGCCCTTGTTAAAATAACAGACGACCTTAGGGAGGCAATGGAGAATGGTATGCTCACAGTACTCGTTCTCATTGATTTTTCCAATGCCTTTAATACGGTCGATCACGATCTCCTCATTGCGACACTGTCTTCTCTAAATGTATCCCCGTCTGTCCTTGAATGGATGTCTTCGTATCTTCGTGATCGCCGTCAATCCATCATTACACATTCCTCCAGCTCAGACTGGTATAATCTTACATCCGGTGTCCCTCAGGGTGGAATACTCTCTCCTCTACTGTTTTCAGTTTTCATTAACTTAATAACTACCACCCTCGACTGTTCGTATCATTTGTACGCAGACGATTTGCAGTTGTATGCGAGTGCGGGAACTGATAACCTGCCAGAAATAATATGCACTTTAAACGCAAATTTGGATCGCATATCCAGTTGGTCTCGCGAGTTTGGCGTTTCTGTAAACCCTGCAAAGTGCCAGTCAATTATCATAGGTAGCTCGAGAATGCTCGCAAAAATGAATACTGATGATCTGCCCTCCGTTCAGTTCGACGGAACAACCATCCCATATTGTTCTTCCGTACGCAACTTGGGCCTCTATTTGGACTCAACTCTTAGCTGGACTGTCCACATTGCGGAAGTAAGTCGTAGGGTGTTGGCGTGCCTGAGAGGCCTGTACCGCTTTAAATTCTTTCTTCCTTTTACCACTAAGCTTATGCTGGTTCAGTCTTTAATCATTCCCATTATTGACTACGCTGACGTCTGTTATTCCGATCTCACTTGCACCCTTACCGACAAACTTGATCGTCTTCTCAATAACTGCATTCGTTTCATCTTTGGACTCCGAAAATACGATCATGTCTCTGCTTTCCGTGATCGCCTCAAATGGCTCCCCATACGTCAGCGTAGAAACTGTCGAATACTCTGTTTTCTCTTTAATATCCTCCATAACCCACTTTCTCCATCTTATCTCAAGGATCACTTCCAATTCCAGTGCCAGTCTCATGATCGTTCTCTCCGTTCTGCAAACAACCTGCGTCTTTACATCCCGCGACACCACACCTCGTTCGTTACCAACTCTTTCACCGTGCAGGCAATACGGCTTTGGAATTTACTGCCTATTAATATCAAAACCTCACTGAATAGGCATTCATTTAAGAAAAGGGTTCGTGAGCATTTTTTGACATCTAATCTTTCCGCATGACTTAATTGCTTATATGTATATAAATAACATTTTATATGTAGTATTTTTTTTTCCTATGTATTTTACTTTTTTTTTTGTTTTTAGTTAGCAGCATATATTGTATTTATTTAAAATGTACTTATTAATAATATATTTATTTAAATATATTTATATACGTAGGTATGTATATAGTATATAGTATATAATGTAGTTATTTAATATTAGTATTTTTCCTTTCGCCGCACCACTGCACTTTCTGCATGACCCAAAGGTTGACTGGTAGAGAATGCTTCTTGGCATTAAGTTCGCCTTATTGTATCAAAATTTGTGCAATAAAAGTTTAAATAAATAAAATAAATAAAATATACAAAACAAAAAAATAATAACACAGATATTAATAATAATTTTAAAACATTAAAATTATATTTAAAAATAAAAACAAAAAAAAATGGCATTCGCGGGTGTCAAACCAATATTATCATAAGCGACAGTGGCGCCATCAATTAACTGCGCGCATTATTATCTGTGCCACAGTATTTATGGTAAACCAAATTACCAGACTCCCAGGATCCTGGATCATTGTGCAAGCGTACTCCGGGCTCAAGGGACTCCTCGCCAACCCGTCTGCCAAGCGTGGTGAGAATGGCAATTACCCCTCATGTGATTGAGGGAGGCCCGTGCCCCAGCAGTGGGGACTTAATGGGCTGACGATGATGACGATGATGACTCCGGGCTCTGAAGCTACATCTTTCTTCACGCAGGAACTTCACGCTGAGATGAAGAGGATGGTAGATTCAATAAAACCAAGATTAAGGTGACGGGTAGGGCACACTAGCGACGCCAATTGATTTTGAGCTACTAAACAGGGTCTATTTTAAACAACTTCGGGGTTACAACCTCTAGGCAAACACTTATAGTACTTATTTATTAAATAACCATGCACAAATGTTGGGTCCGTTTCTGTACGCGAAAAATTGATTCACGCCAAAAGTGGCCGCTTTTGGCGAGAATCAATATTTCGCGTACGCGTTGGAACCAACATTTGTGCATGGTTATTTAATAAATAGTATGAGTGCTTGCCTAGATGTTGAAACCCCGAAATTGTTTAAAATAGATCCGGTTAAGTAGCTAAAAATTAAAATCGATTGGCGTCGCTAGTGTGCTATACCGGTCACCTTAACTTAATAATACACTAAAAAATTAACAAAATTCGTCGACATACCAAGGTCTCCGGTAGCTTAGTCGGTAAAACAGTTGCCCGGTTAGCAAAAGATCGTGGGGTCGAGTCCCACCCGAAGCCAATCGATTTTTTTAAGTGCATTTATTGTTCCCATATCTTCCTTCGTGTGAAATGTCAAAAAATGTCTCATTCATTCATTCATCCATATATTCATTCTTTCAAATAAAAAAAATGTAGCATTCTAATAAATTATAATTATAATAAAAAAATATACTTCTAATTTTTTACCAAATATGGACTAAAGATACAGTATTCCCCCGCTATCGCTGTTGTTATTATCTCCTAATATCGTTTAATATCACGTCACGGTTTAGATAAATATTAAGATAGCATTGGTTTTTATTTAAATGGTGCTTAAAATAAGAACAAAGGTTCACAGCTAATAGTAATTATAAAGATTTCAAGGCCCACTTAGGGCCTTATTATTCTAAAGCGATATTTTTATCTGACATTTAAAATAAATACATGTTCCTTTAAAAAAATATATTGAAACTAACTACTTCTCTTTTCAAAAATCTCAATCAATACTCAAATAGTCCTTTGCGTTTTTTGTTCTTATTTCAAATTTAAAATCGAACGCGTCACAATGCCTAATGCCTTGTGTAGGTATGTGAGTTTTTATGTCGGTTTAAAAAAAAGCCTCGTACTCATGTGTTCAGAGGTCAAAGTATATGATTAATGTTAGGGTTGTACAATCTTCAGGTT
>JADPWL010002023.1:0-16741 GCA_019059595.1 Marasmia exigua | reverse complement strand
TGATGGGTTTAACACTTCCTTTATAAATAAATGCATATTTTTTATAAATAAATGCATATTTGGCGCAAATAATTACGTAATTATATTTTTAAAAATCATTGTAGTTTTTTAATGTACAATATTAAATGATAGTGCTATTTTGTTACCGTATTTATGTATGTTAAAGTCACATTACTTTCTTGCGCTGTTGTCTCATTTATAAATATCAATTAGCTAATGAATCATTATTATAAAACATTCATTTCAAATGCATCTGGCTGCGACCTTCTTTGTAATCATGACTTAACTAATGCAACCAATTTACATATGCTCTTGGCTTCCTCTTCTATTAAAAAGCAGACAGAATTCTATGCCGATGTTCTAGCTATGTTAGTTCATAATTCGTTTTTGTGGTACCATTTTTATGGTAATTTTTTGATTTCTTTTTGTGAATAATTTAATTTAATCAAGTTTTAGTATAAGTTGAACAAATGTTGATGTTTTTCTAAATAACCGATATCTGTAAATACTTAAAAAGCGCTTGAAGAATACTATTTACAAACGAATAAACACTTTATTGAGATTTCTAATATTTTCCACTCTCCCATACAAAGTTGCACCACTGTGCGGAGACCCAACGGATTCGCCGGCATGTTTTTGCATGGCCGCTACAAAAAAATAATGGCCTTCAAACGGCGAATCCGTCGCGCATCCGTTGCACATCTGCGATTGATGCGCGGCGCGACGTAGTAGCTGCGTCGTCGCTCCGCTTTGAAAACGCTTACAATCCGCCAGTGTAGCAGCAACTTCCTTAAGTTCAAAATATATGCGATATACTGCCTCATCGCAGTCTCAGTACAGTGGTGGACAGGTAAAGCTATACAAAACTGTCAAATTTCCTCAATCGATTTCGAATTCAATGTGTAACAATATAAGGTTTATAATCGAATGAAGAAATTTGACAGTTCTGTATAGCTTTATGTGACCGCCACTGTACATCGCAACACTCGATCACCACACAACAGCGCTCCCGTAACGCGTTTTACGTACCTGTTGTACCTATTGTTGTATCGATAAGACCGCCGAAATTGTACACACAAATTCTGTTTATGCCTAGTGCTTAAGTTGTGTATTTTGGTGCAATAAAGTTTATCTATCTGTTTTCTGTTTTGTGTTATAACGTGACGTCACTCTCACCACGCCCGCCTTCGTAATTTGTCCATGCGATACTTAAGGTGGAAAACACTTTGTAGCGAGTATAACACTTATCGCATTAACCACTTATATCCCATTCATCACTCGCTAACAACTTTTGGCAACGAGCCAAAAACGCTAAGCGAAATAAAATGAATACTTCGTTTGTGAGTCGTTAAGTACCAGATATTATGTCAAGCAGAACAAACTAAAATATGGATGTTTATCTTGCTGAAAACCCAAAAATATGTCTCAAGAAACAGAAAAGTGATGAACTGATTAATGCAATTTGTATGGGAAGGGCAATTGCTTGAAATTAGACTCTATATGCATTGGGGAAAATGTTTTTTTTCATCATACTCTGATTTTTAATTAAGTGGACCAAACTGACAGATGCAAATGTCAAGTAACTATACATTTTGCGTCTGTCAAAAATATATGGGGGATGACACATTGACGTCTGTCAGTTTAGTCCACATAATTAAAAATCAAGTCTAGCATAATCCTCTCGAGAAGTTTCTCAGGTATTTAAAACAGTCACGGTGTATTATACGGTCTTATTAACTCTAAGAGTATATTCACTCACAATACTGATAACGCGCACAAACGGCTATATTATGTTAAGTAACTTATTGAGAACAAATGAGTAGTCAATAGTCGAAGTCAGTCAAAGTCACAGTCACACAATAAAACGCCGGTGTTTTGCGTTTTATTCGACCTAAAATATGGATGTTTATCTTGCTGAAAAACCCAAAAATATGTCTCAAGAAACAGAAAAGTGATGAACTGATTAATGCAATTTGTATGGGAAGGGCAATTGTTTTAAATTAGACTCTACATGCATTAGGGAAAATGTTTTTTTTTCATCATACTCTGATTTTTAATTAAGTGGACCAAACTGACAGATGCAAATGTCAAGTAACTATACATTTTGCGTCTGTCAAAAATATATGGGGATGACACTGACGTCTGTCAATTTAGTCCACATAATTAAAAATCAAGTCTAGCATAATCCTCTCGAGAAGTTTCTCAGGTATTTAAAACAGTCACGGTGTATTCTACGGTCTTATTAACTCTAAGAGTATATTAACTCACAATACTGATAACGCGCACAAACGGCTATATTATGTTAAGTAACTTATTGAGAACAAATGAGTAGTCAATAGTCGAAGTCAGTCAAAGTCACAGTCACACAATAAAACGCCGGTGTTTTGCGTTTTATCGACCTAAAATATAGATGTTTATCTTGCTGAAAACCCAAAAATATGTCTCAAGAAACAGAAAAGTGATGAACTGATTAATGCAATTTGTATGGGAAGGGCAATTGTTTGAAATTATACTCTATATGCATTGGGGAAAATGTTTTTTTTCATCATACTCTGATTTTTAATTAAGTGGACCAAACTGACAGATGCAAATGTCAAGTAACTATACATTTTGCGTCTGTCAAAAATATATGGGGATGACACTGACGTCTGTCAATTTAGTCCACATAATTAAAAATCAAGTCTAGCATAATCCTCTCGAGAAGTTTCTCAGGTATTTAAAACAGTCACGGTGTATTCTACGGTCTTATTAACTCTAAGAGTATATTAACTCACAATACTGATAACGCGCACAAACGGCTATATTATGTTAAGTAACTTATTGAGAACAAATGAGTAGTCAATAGTCGAAGTCAGTCAAAGTCACAGTCACACAATAAAACGCCGGTGTTTTGCGTTTTATTGACCTACGGATCTATTAGGTCTAAGGAAGTTGTCACGTGATAACTCACTCTACACACAATAGCAGTGTTGAAAACGATACAATTCAACGATTCTTATTATTAGGATCACCTCGCGGCACTTGACTGCACAAAAAAAAAATACCAAATTTGCGATTTAACAAAAACCATTGAAACTAATTTAAAACCTTTGAATTGCATTGAGCCCACGCGTAGTGTTTTAGTCCTACCGCCATCAGCATCTGTAGTAATACCCACCATTGTGTATTTTGGTGTCTAAACTTGCAACACCTTGTCAATGAGCAGTTTTCCAGTAGGTATTTTCGGGTCCCTCGCAAGTGCTCGCAGAAGGGCGAGGAGGGGGAGGAGGCGCCAACCAGATGCGCGCCGCCCCACTGTGAGAGGCCAGCCAGTGCGCGGTACGGGGGTACCAACGCTGGCGTTACACGGGCCTCCTTCTCAGCTTGGTAGGGACAGCTCGGCGCTCCCGGCTGTCCCTATTTCTCCCCCCAATCCATCTGGGGGAGGCATAGAAGGGTCCGCGCTGTAAGCGGGCCAACGCCTGGGAAGGAACGTGTAGTCAGAGTTAATTAACTAGTACACATGTCTCCTTCCCACTCTGGCGAAGAGGGAGCGTCGTTGGGGGTTTAGTCAGTAGGCCTTCAGTTTTACTGGAGGAGAGCCCGACATAACCCGTCCGCCCCCCGGCAGACGGGTATGCATAAGGCGCCGCCGAAAGGTGGCGACGTCGGCCAATTAAACATCGGGCCGGCGGCATTCCCCCAACGCAAAAAAAAAAAAAAAAAAAGGTATTTTCGGGTGGTTTCTAAAAGCAACACCAGATGAAGCTACTCTCACTATCAATTAAAAGTTCTTTTTTTGTCTATGATAGATAGGAAATATTTGATATAACAACCATCATAATGACATTTACGGTCCAGCCATATGTAACTTTTTTTACCCATAAGAAAATAGAGATAAAAAGTAAACAAGTAAAATACATATTTTACTTGTTTATGAAAAGTTTCGTTTTGAATCACTCTCTGTCATTTAAAATGTACATTGCACTAAAAATACATATTAACTGCGAAGTTAATTAAGATATTTAATGTAAAAAACCTAAAACAATTTTCCCATAAATTAGGGTCCACATGAAATATCATACCACACCTAACATTTACAGAGACTGATTGCGCCATCTAGCGAATCACTAGGAAATTTATCAATACCTACTAAAAAAACTGCTCATTAGAGTGACATTTTAATTAGTTTAGTAATTGACAGGTGCCGGCATCGTTGGCGAGGAGAGGGACAGCATAGCGGAGCCTCTATACGCTCTGCTAAGCGAGGTGTTTTGACATGCGCGGCGTGTTCCGCTGGCTCCGGAAGACACTCGTCACCTTCGTGCAGATCACCTATGGCAGGACTATCAATAGGTATGTACAGTGCCACCAAATTGAATCATGACTGACAATGTCAACAGTGTCGTAATTAAGAGTTTAGTTAAGTAATGGCCGAATATAAGATAAATAAGTTCAACGCCTACATCCAGCAGTGGACTACGACAAACCGATGATGATGAGCCAATTAACAAGACAAAGTAATAGGAAGTGTCAATATGTGTTTTGTCTTATTCCAGATGCATTAGGGTTTAAATTATTGTAACAATTATTTCGCCGTTCATAATGTGCTGTCATGTTTGGTTACGAAGAAGTTTGAGCATTTGCCAGTAGAATGTTTGCCTGTCAAATCAATGAGTTACTTTCAAAACAATATTTTATATGGAATTTGTCAGGTCAAATGCAATCAGCATTATTATTACTGGCAAGCTATTTCCTTTCTATCATTGGATGCGGGCGGCACAGGACAGAACTGAGTGGAGAACATTGGGGGAGGCCTATGTCCACGGGGACTCAGGTGTATCTACCTCCTAGAGTGGCCCCGCTGGTAATCAGTTCTGTCCTGATTCCAGCTTCGGTTGGTATTAGGCAGAAACGGTTACCGTGGGGCATGGTTTTCCCCGGGCAACGGCGGGTAGTAATTCATTCGTGGATTGCTACCCGACGGCCAAAGGATGCACAGAATTTCCGGCGGACCAGCCCCGACGCAGTGGATCGCGTGCAGCGCACACCACTCGGGGGCTTTCATTGTCTGCTGAGGGCTTAGAGGACCGGCCTCTCTTTACGGACCTGAACACAATAGGGCCGGGCACGGAGGCTGCCTTCTTTATCCAGCCCCCCCTTCTGCCGTAGGTTGGCGTTGGGGTGTGGTGGCACCCACTGTCGGGCGCTTTGGCGTGCGGTGGGCCGGTGTTCCTGGTGTGATGGTGCCGTATGGGGGCCTTTTTGTTCTCGGGCCTTGAACTGTCGCGCCTTCGGGCGCGTTCGAATGTTGGGGAGTTCCACGGTGGTGGAATTCCTGCCAACAGTCTGTTGCGCCCCGATTCTCGGGAGCGCTCTCCCCGCCTTTATGGTGGGGGCTTTGTTGGTGGGTCTGTGTTGGGTCCCGGAGCCAGTGGGATGCAGCTACGACTCGCCACCCCCGCTTTTCCCGTCTCCTCGATTGTCTCCGCAACCCAGCGGGGATGCTCGAACGGGAGGGTTTTCGGGTATAACTTTAAAGTCTGTGGGTGCTCTCTCCTCTCTCTGCCCTGTAGCCAGCAGGGTATGGGTTGGGGGAGGGGTCTGCAGTCGTCCCTTCCGGAGCGTCTGCGTTGCAATCCAGCAACGTGGACGATTCCGGAGAGGGGGGAATGGTGGGCCATGGGAGTGGCCCTAGGCCTCGTTTTACGGCGAGGCCCGTTTTTGAAGAGGCCGTGCTGGCGAGCCTCTCGTCCTTCGAGGGTGGGCCGCGGACTTGGTTTTCTACCCGTTACCGTAGCCCACCCCACACGGACGTAGCAGGAAATGCCCCGGTGGTTTTTAGTGGGTAGGCCCCTGGGAGCACCCCAGGGGAGAGCCCCACACTACCCGGCCGTCTCCCAGCGGTCGGGTGTGCTTAAGGCGGCATTTTCCACCGGGCCAACAAAAATAAAAAAGGCCTATGTCCACCAGTGGACGTCTATTGGCTGAAATGATGATGATGATTTCCCTTCTAGCATCTATTTTGTTACCTCGGCCATTCCTAAGATATATTATGATGACATCATAATATAGGTACATATACGTCGCTCTCGGATTGTATAATCCGCCGTATTACATTACGGCTAGCTGTTATAAAAAACAGGGCCGTTTTGAATGCAACTAAATAAAAAACGGCCAGAATTTATTTAGCGTCATACGTTATTCAATACGGCTAGCCATAATGTAACAAAGCCAGAAATTAGCGGCAGTTTTTAGTTTCGATTCTTAACACTCGTAGCGCTGCTTGCCATAACAACAAAAATGGGGTTGGACACAGAAAATGTTTTGCTTAATTGCGAAGTTATGTATGAATTAATCAAAGAAAACATATCAAATATGTAAGTTTATGAACAATCTTCAGATACAATTAAAGAATTTCTATTATTTTCTATGTGGACGAGTAAAATAACTATCGACAAAGGACCGAGTTTTAGAGCAAGAAAGTAGTACGATGCGTCTAAAAGTGGGCCGCCTTATTGAAGAATGACAATTCTACGACTTGGCATTGACGACATCAACGACAGAACCGTCGTTGATGTCGTCAATGACAAGTCATTGAATCGATGCATTTCAAAACGGCCCTGTTTTTGATAACAGCTAGCCGTAAAGTAATACGGCGGATTATAGGTACAATCCGACTGCGATATAAACATGATAAATTGATGTTTTCGTTAACTTAAGATCAATAACACCTAGATGGATAGTCTGCAAAACGGAGTGACACTAACAATGCATTTATGTTGTACATACGAGCGTACTCCACCGTTTTGGCGCAGTTTCAAGTGCTACTTTTTTGTTGTTCCCCCACGGTTTCCAGGCGTTATTATTCTGGGTCATTAACCATTTTGGTGCACGTTCCAGTATAGAAAACATTAAAAAAATAAATAACTTACTGAAAAGACATGTCCAGGAATTATATAGGACATTGTACAGTATTTCCAAAAAAGTATTGCTGTATTGCTATATTAATCTGTGATTTTTATATTTGCATCAGAAAATGAAGCATGTATTGTAGATATATATATTGGCCATTTCTTAACTGTACCCTGGTAGGACCTGTCCTAGCCAGGTCTCCATACAATTTTGCACAACACCCTTAATATAAAGCTACACTTAAACACACTTAAAATTTTCATCTTGTGTTCAGGCGGGATTCGAACCCACATTTTCCATAATCCGGGTGTTCTACCAATTAGACCACTGAACGCGATACTAAGCCGACGAAATTTGTAAGTGCTTGATTCGACATGAGGCTGTCGATAGTCTCATCAATATTGTGGGTATATTTCCAATATCCAGTGGAAATATTATTTTTCAGTGTGTTATTTACTTAAGAATAAATTGCAAAAGATTGCTATAAAAAAATATCAACCTTTAATATTGTTTCAGACAAATCAAAGAAACCATATCATGGTTGTTCTCGGAGCAAATGCTTCATTATTACATCAGCGTGGTTCTCAAGTCGTGGTGGCCTGGCGGTGTACTCAGCGAGAGTACGTCCAACAGGAACTTTCAAGATAAAGGTAACATATATGGTCTACAATTTAATTCGTTGAGGCACTTTACAATTTTGCAATAAATCGATCCGGCTCGAAGGACCACATAAAGATGTACGAGCTGCTGGCTGTACGATCTTTAGAAGTTGATAGTTGATGATGGAGTCGGAGAAAATGATAGGTAGTTCACTTGATGACTTTGATTTATTGATTATTAATTACTGCTATGAGTACACACGGTGGCGATCGAATATGCACTGAATTGATGACGTGAAAAATGATTCATGTTATGTAAAAATGCTGATGGTACAAAATGTGCGGTAAAGACCGTACATGCTGCGGGGGCGAGAAATGACAAATAAAAATAAGATGAAAAATGATAAATGATACAATAACGAATTGACTTAAATATTTGATGCTTAAAGTCTCTATGCTTAAATATTTCACACTTCACTGCACTATTCATATTCACTAAAACGCGCGCGGAATCACTGGTGATGTTGATTTATCGGAAACGCGGGGGTCATCTGATGTGGAGGCGGCAGTGATGCTGTTCTGTTGGAGAGGCCCCTGTCCAGATGGTTGCGCTGCAGGGCCTGAGCTGGTGAAGTGAACATTCAAGCCCACTGGTCTCTCGTTCTGTGATGCTGGTTGTAATCGTGCCGAGCATCGTAATCGTAGACGCCGCCACGCATAAAAACCTGCTGCTAACGTAGCTGCTCCCAACAGCAGGTAAACAACTACGAATTGATGTAGGTCATGGCTGGACATCTCATATTGCAGTTCGGTGTCGACGTCAGCGGCTTTCATCTGTTCTAATTGCTGACTGATGTGCGAAATGCGATTCCGGCGATCTTCGCGATCTGACTCGTAAAGTTTCTCCAGCTTTTGTTTAGGTATCGTCAAATTGAGCAGTTCATTGATTGGGGGTACGTCAATTTTTTCTAGGTTTGGTTTGACATTGAGGTTGGTCACTTGCTGGCGGTGTGTTAAGATCGTAAAAGTGTCACCCTTCACTAAACAGCCATCTCCGAGAGTGATTATCCCGGCCTTGCTAAGTCTCTGCCCCGTGACTTGATGTTCGCATATAATTTTGATCGTACACTGATTGCAGCAGAAATAAAGGTATGTATTTATTTTACTGAGTTCAATCCACATATCTTTACAGGCTGACGAGTCAATCTCACATTCCTTCGTGTCTTGATTTTTGATGCAAAGGATATCGTCCGATGTCATGTGAGAAATCGGTTTTTGTAAAGGACAAAGGTGAGTTTCAGTGTCGTATTGTATGCATGTGCTAACTTCTTCTCCAGTTAACGGTATGTATGAGTCTTTCTGGATATTAATAGCAATATTTTCGGCGACAGGTGTAATGCAGACCATTCCCTCCTGTGTTTGCTGAGGCACGGCGATTAGTTTATAAATCTCAAAATTATCTCTGCTTACTAAGGGGACGTTGATCTCGAAGATGAAGTATTGATTGGTCATTCTTGCTTTGACCTTAAGAAGATGGTATATGCTTGGAAGATTGGTCTGAATGTTGTCTATCGGGAGGGCCAATTCTTTTGACAGTTGACCTGATATGATGTTTAACTCTTCACGTAATTGATTGGGTGTTAATAGGTGAGTGTTAAATTTTCCAGTAATTGATGTTCGTGATGGTGTCTATTAAAGTTTCTTGTATATTTCTCAGGTTCGCCAGGATGCTGTTTGCTATGATGGAAGACATCATGAACTCGTTCTCATTCTGTATGTTTTGAACTTCTGCGGCTAACGTGTTACTTGCTTTCTCTAAATCCATTATGTGTTGGTTAAATATCTTGTGCTGTTTATTCATAGAATCTTCAATCCTGCTCAATAAATTGTGTTCGGCTTCAATTACTGATGTTTGGTTTTTCCATAAAAGAACGAGATGTTTTTCGTTTTTTCTAATCATGTTGATATCTTTTTCGTACTGTTGCGCGAAATCGTCGTCTAATACCCCGAACAAGCTGTGTGCGAGATATCCGACTCCGTTGATAAGCCCGCGCCGGCGCCGCGAGCGTGTGAGCCGCTGACCAAGCAACATATTGTTATTGTAATCGAGTTCAGTGGCCTCGTGACGTAATTGCAGTAATACAATGTCACATTTAGTTTGTTTTGCTTCTTTAAAACATATGTTTTCTAAATTCTTAATGTACTTTTGAAACAGTTTCATCCCTTGCCAGTAGGGGTCCATATCGTAGTATACAATAAGTTTCCAATGGTCTCTTACTAAGTGCATGTTTGTAATTTTGTCTAAATAAATGCTTTGACTATTATTCAAGCTCAGTAGATTGTAGGCACATTGAGCTGGTGCTATTATTGTGAATAAAATCATGATTGCTAATGTGACAAAATTACATGATTTCTTGCTTCTTTGCTTTCTTGTTTGGACTCCAATTGCAGTATCTTGTGACTTATCTAGCTTGCTATTTTTTCTCAATTTCTCTTCACTTCCGGTGTTCTTGCTAGGATGGAGTATTGATATTTTTGTTATCGGCCTTCTGATAATGTTGTTTTTCGTTTTGATTGATACAACACGCACCAACTGATCCTTGCCGGGGTGCAGTTCCACTATCCTGCCTAAAGACCATTTTCCGGGCGGCAAGTTGGCGTCGTGTATAACGACAATATCGTCAATTTGAAGGTTCTCTTGCTTTTGCTGCCATTTGCTTCTTGCTGATAATTGGCACAAATATTCGGACTGCCATCTTTTCCAAATGTCATTTATAGTTTTTTGAACAAGTTGCCACCGCGTCCGCTCGTCTCTCTCAGTCTCGACGATGGTTAAGGTGGGTCCAGTTGATAAGAAGTGTGCCGGCGTGAGGAAGTTGATATCGTCAGGATCTTCGCTTAAGGCACAAAGTGGCCTCGAGTTAAGGCATGCTTCTAATTGGGCCAAGAGGGTTGCTAGTTCCTCGTAGGTGAATTTTTGTGCTCCAATCACTCTTCGGAGGTGGTACTTCAGGCTTTTCACTGCACCTTCCCAGAGGCCCCCTGCACTTGGCCATGAGGGTGCATTGAAGTGCCATTCCACTTCCATGTCTGCTACTGCTGAGAAGAACTCGTCGTCCAAGGTCTGCTGTAGGCTAATTAATTCTTCTTTCAGATGTCTGTTGGCCCCGATGAAATTGGTCCCGTTGTCACTGTACATGTGACGCGGGGTGCCTCGGCGAGCTGATAGTCTTCGTAGGGCTGCCAGGAAGGCTGATGAGCTGAGATCTGATACCAGTTCGAGGTGTATGGCTTTTGTAACCATACAAATAAAGACTGCGACATAGCCTTTCGTTGTTTTTATTCCTCGACCTTTATTTGATTTTACTTCAATGTGGCCGGTGTAATCGACACCGGTATGATAAAACGGACGAGTCGGGTTGCATCGCGCCGGCGGCAAATCACCCATTATTTGCACATGTTTCATAGGGTTGTGCTTTCTGCATACAACACATTCACGGAGGCGTTTTTTGACAGCCCTGTTGCCGCTAATGATCCAGTACTGTTGTCTCAACCATGATAAAGTAAGTCTTGCTCCGCCGTGGAATGTTGATTTGTGTGCTTGATCGATCAGAAGATTGGTAAAATGACCACTGTTTGGAATGATAAGTGGATGCTTCATGTTCTCATCAATGTTAGCATGTTTGATTCTACCTCCGACCCTCAACAGGTGCTGCTCATCAAGGAATGGATTAAGAGGAAGTAGTTGGCTGTCCCGCTTAACTTTCTCCTGCTTCTTGATGGTAAGTATTTCATCTTGGAAATGTTGTTCTTGTATGTGCTTTATAATAATATTCCTCGCTTTTTTGATTTCAGGTGCAGTTAAGTACGGCGTGCGCGGTTTGGAACTTGACACCGCTCGCATTACCCACGTAAGTATGCGCGTCACTCGAGTCAAACAGCTGTGTCTGTTTATTAGGTCATTGATTACGTCATTATCGTGACGTTGAGTGACGTTTGTTTGTACTGATTTCTTCACTTCTTGATTTGTTGTGTATGTTTTTTCATTTTTGCTGTCTTGATATGTTTTTAACCAGGCTGGACCTTCCCACCACAAAGGATGATCTCTCAATTTTGATGCGTAGATTCCCCGACTGGCGCAGTCTGCAGGATTGTCCGCGGATTTAACATAGCGCCAACTATCTGGTATATTATATCTTTGATCTGCTGTACCCGGTTAGCCACAAATGTTTTCCAGCGATTGATGTCGCCTTGGATCCAGCCAAGCACCGCAGTCGAATCTGACCAGCCATAAATCTTGAGGTTCTTGTCTGATAGACTCTGCTGTACTGTTTTCATAAGTTTTGATAGAAGATGTGCGGCGCATAACTCCGATTTTGGCATAGAAACGCTTTTAGATGTAGGAACTAATTTTGATTTCGCTGCTACTAATACTATTGCATTTGCTTCTATATTGCTTGCTTGTTTTTCTTTGCTTTTGACTATGCTGTAGATGACACATTGCGTAGGCGCGTTCTGACGAGTCGCAGAACCCGTGTAGTTCGATAGTGTCGCTCTCTTGACATTGGAGCCATCTTTGTATCTTGATAGTATCGATGTTTTCAAGGTCGAGCCTAACCTTTCTCCATTCGTCTTGAATATTTTGGGGAAGTTGATCATCCCATTGTAGATTTTGTTGTTGCCAGACTGATTGAAATAATAGTTTCAATTTCGTAGTGACGGGGCACAGCCATCCCGAAGGATCAAATATTTTTGATATATCTGACAAGAGCGATCGCTTCGTGGCTGGTTTTGTAGTTGATGTATCAATTTTGAGTTGGAAGCTGAACACGTCTGCTTGTGTATTCCAGCTTAGACCCAAGGTCTTTTTAGACTCCTTTTGCTTGAAATCAAATGCTTGCTGGCTATCATTCTTGCTTGATGATTGTAGTAACTCGTCACTGTTTGAGCACCACTTCCTGAGATTGAATCCACCTGCTTTAAGCAGGTTGATGAGGTCTGCTTGAATCTTCTTTGCTGCTGCTATGCTGTGGCTACCGCTTAGAACGTCATCCATGTAGAAGTCTTGTTCTAATATTTTCGCTGCGTCAGGGAATCGGTGACCTTCGTCGCGAGCCAATTGTTTTAATGTGTTCATTGCTAAGTACGGCGCAGCCTTGGTCCCGTACGTCACTGTTGTTAATTCGTACTCTTGAACCAACTGTTTGGTTGTTTCACGCCATACAATTTTTTGATTCTTTCTGTCCTCTTCGTGGCAAAGAATAGCTCGAAACATTTTTTTCGATATCAGCTGAGAATGCGATTTCAAACTGTCTCCACTTGATAATCAGTGATAGTAGATCTGCTTGCAGATTGGGTCCACTATACATAACGTCGTTAAGGCTGATACCAGATGACGTCCTTGAAGATCCATTGAACACAACCCTCAGGGAAGTCGAAGTAGAATCTGCGCGTGTAACACTATGATGTGGCAGATAGCAACCGGATGTTTTGTTGCTGTTGCGAGTACATTGCTCCATGTGACCCAGCTCTATGTATTCTTGCATGAATTGTTTATACATAGCTGCTAAGTTTTCTTTTTTGATAAATTTTCTCTCAATTGATGTAATTGAGCAACGGCTTTTTGCTTAGAGTCGCCCAATTTTTCCTTAAAGTCTGGGTGTAGTGGCAGACGAACAATGTAACGACCGTCTTCTTGTCTCTGTGTGGTTTCTTGATAATGATCGAGGCAGTACTGATCTTCTGATGAAATGGTGATAGAGTTATCTGGTATGTCTTCTATGGCCCAAAAACTCGAAATGTCGTTCAAATTGTGTAAAACGACATTACACTGATATGATTTTAAGTTGCCACAAATAATCCATCCGAGGCGAGATTGCTGTAAAATTGGTTGATGTTCTGATTCTCTGATGATTCCACTCAAGATGATGTTAGAGTAGACGTTAGCACCTAGCAGTATATCTATTGGTCGGCTTATATTGAAATCAGGGTCCGCCAACTGTATGCCTTCCAGGTGTTTCCATGTCGGCTTTTCAAATGTTTGATTAGGTAAGTTGTTCACGAGGCTTTTCATTATGATGGTATCGGTATTAAAGGAGTAATCAGAATGCATTGCGGAGGCTGTGATGTTGATGATGCCTTTGCAGTTATTTTCTTTGGTGCCGATTCCAAATACGACTCCTTTGCAGCGCTGTCGCGGTAGGCCTAGTCTTTGAGCAGCGTTTTCGGTGATTAATGATGTTTGTGATCCCTGGTCGATCAGCGCTCTCATTGTGAGATAACTTCCATCCACAGATTGCACTCGGATTTGCGCAGTTGCTAAGAGGATTTCGGCCACGTTGTCTTGCGAAACGTGTGTCACATTTTTCTGTTGCGAAAGCCTTCCTTTGTTGTTTATCGCGCTCGCTTTGTTATTTGATATGCCTACATATGCTTCGTGCAATAATGTATTATGCTCGCCATTGCATACTGTGCATCGTTTATAGGAAAAACAGACCTTGTCTTTATGATCGAAAAGACAATTCTCGCATAAGCTTAATTTCATCACTGTTTTCCGTTTAATTTCTGGGGCTTGATTTAAGAATGTTTTGCAATGGTAAATTCCATGTTGTTCATTGCACAATGGGCATGCATTTTTATAACGCGATGTTATATCGCGATGATATAGTTGATGCACCTGGGTTTGCCTTGAAACTGTAGCCTTTTTTGGAGTCGTGAGATATGGTTTGATGTGTTGTTCTTGGCGCTTCTTGCTTGCGACGAGACGATTCTAATGCTGTGAATCGCATCTCCAAAAAGGATAGAAAGTCGGCTATTGTGGGTAATTCTCTCGGGTCTTCCAGATATTCGAAGTAATCGTTATGGGTATCCGAATTTTTTTTTTGCAGCAACAGATGAACGACGAGAGGATCCCAGTTTGATGTGTCGACGCCCAGATTCTTAACAGCATTGAGGCATTCCTTGGTGGTGTCATGTAATTTCTTTAAAGATGATGATGATTGATGTTGTATTGCTGGTGTTCCGAGGAGAATGCTCAGATGAGAACTAAAAATCAGGCGTTTGTTGTTATACCTGTGATTTAGTATATCCCAGCATGTCTCGTAGTTTTCTGAGCTGATATGCAGGTGCTGGATAAGCTTTTCCGCCTCTCCTTTGATCTTGCTTTTTAGGTATTGCATTTTTTGTGCGTTTGACATTGATGCATTTTTGTGTATAATCTCGGTGAACAAATCTTTAAACGATGACCACTGATGATAGTTGCCACTGAACACAGGTATGTCTATCTTAGGGGTGGCGTGATCTCGATGAGAAACGGCCCACATCTTGCTGTTGATCGATTTTTTGATTTTGTTATAGCAATCCTCATACATGAAGTAAGTCTGCTCGTATTTTTGATCTTCGGTGATGACCTCGCTGTCTATCTCCCAGTGTAGAGAATCAACGGCGTGCCAGCGACCTTGTATGCCGCGAAGCGCATCCTCGAGCTCCCACTTTTCGGTAAGTGATTCAAGATTGATGTTATTCATTGCGCGTTCGAAGGCCTTGAAATTACTCTTCTGTTTCCTGTACATCTCACTGAGTTTGCTTTGATTACCTCCATCCACTTTGCTTGGGTTGCCTTGCTGTCTTCCCAAAGGTTCTGATGCGGCGGCTGATGGTGTCGATGAAGGTGGCACCCAGTCCATAGCGCCAGCCAATGGAGTAGCAGGTCTAAGGACGGACTTAACTTCTTGCTCCTTTGGTAAATGCTGCTGAATCTTTCGCCGACAATCAGAATAAAATGATGATATTTTTTCATAGTGATTTTCCGCGAAATAGGTATAGTCACGGTTTTCGAACTCAAGTAACTTGATGTGATTGTCTTGAATATCTCTCCAATACTGGTCAAGAGTCTCCAGACGTCTTTGGATGTTAGAAGGGGTCTTCCTTTCCGGTCCATCTTTTTTGAAGTTGGTGAAAAGAGTCTGCATTGCTTCCATAAGTTGATGTTGATTTGATAAAATATTCTCCATCTTTGCTTATCGATGAAAAATGGTTTTGATTGTAAATAGAGTGACCTTTGCTGTATAGTCACGGATGCGTGGTACCGCCTTGTGCTCCAATATCCCAAAAGCAATATGTGCGACTTCTCAATCTCGTCAGTTAGACCCGCTGGTGGGAAGCCGACTCAACCGATTCGCTACTGCAAGTAGGACACAAAGCACAAGGGCACCTGATCTGAAGCTGATGTGTTGTAAGACTTGAGTATCACTGCACTTGATGGTGATGATGATTATGTCCACAACTAGTGTTCACTGATAGTCTTGATGTTTCACGTATGAAAATTCTTCGACGGACGGTGAGTCACGTTGCGCGGTCACGTTGCAGCCGCTCCCGCTGGGTCAGGATGCTCGAAGGACCATAAAGATGTACGAGCTGCTGGCTGTACGATCTTTAGAAGTTGATAGTTGATGATGGAGTCGGAGAAAATGATAGGTAGTTCACTTGATGACTTTGATTTATTGATTATTAATTACTGCTATGAGTACACACGGTGGCGATCGAATATGCACTGAATTGATGACGTGAAAAATGATTCATGTTATGTAAAAATGCTGATGGTACAAAATGTGCGGTAAAGACCGTACACACAAAGATTCAGGAATATAAAACATATTTTTTACTGATTCGGTGGGGCAGTTAGGTTAGTAGGTCGCAAATTAAAGCGACGGCTGCGCAAGAGTTCCTGGGTTCGATCCCCGGGTCGGGCCATAAGCCTACCTTGTACCTAAGATTTCAGTAAGAAATTCTTAGTGCCTGCCCGGAGTCTAGAATTTGGCGGTCTTGTGCCCCCTCGGAAAGCACGTTAAGCCGTTGGTCTTGCGCCCAATCCCTCCGGTCGTGTCACGCTGGCATCCCATCGGAATATGAGGGTAAGGGAATAGAGAGTGCACTTGTGGTTGCTATTTCCACGTCATCGTTGAAATAGCAATTACGTTGAAATAGTGGTTTAAGTATTCCCGGGTCGAGCGAAAAGTATGTTTCGAATTTTTCGAACATAGCTCGGGTGATCACCAATCCGCATTTGGCAAGCGTGGTGATTAAGCCTAATCCCATCATAGTAGCGATGACTTGATTTCTATGATGGAGGCCTTAGCCCTGCAGTGGGATATTATTGTGTTTGGTATAGCAATTCTTTGCAATTTATTCTTAAGTAAATAATACACTTAAAAAATTCACCGTATGGCTCGAGGTGGACTTCGAACCCA